>JAJIBD010010896.1:52500-71860 GCA_021461705.1 Cryptotis parvus
ATCTGCGCTACCCCACTGCGCCCAGCGCCTCTGTCCAGAGCTGGGCACCAGATCCTAAAGCTTCTGGGCAGCTGCTGGCAGCTGGGGGGAGCAGGAGCGTTGGGGCTTGGCTTTCTTTTCCCCAACACACTCGCCTGCCTGGCACCAGGTTGGCATGAGACTGGCAGCTCTCGGCGATGAGTGGACTGGAGTCGGGCAGGGGCGACAGGCCGGCGGCATGCCCCAAGGACAAAGTATTATTTATCCTGGGAACAGGTGCTGCCGGGACGCTCAGTCCCCTGCTGCTGACTTCTCTACCCACGTGGCCCCGGTGTCTCTGGAAGCAGCCACACCATGCTGCCTGCTGCCCTCTTCTTGCCCCGGGCTCCCGGTGCCTGGGGGAGGCCAGTGGCTGGCTGGCTCTGCCCGGGGCCTTATGCTTCCTGTGTAGCTGTCACAGGATTACGACTCGTCAGGCCTGGTGACCCCTGTCAACTCAGCCTCTGCCCACGTGGAGGCCATGGAAGGCGGTGCCGAGCAAACACGGGTAGACGGGGTGCAGCGAATCCTGCACTGGGTGTTCTCTGTGGCCGGGACAAATCCTCCTGGGGAAATTCAGCCTCAGACTGTGAACCACCCTCCGCTGTGCTCGGAGAGAAAAAGCAAGCAAGCGACAGGCGAATGCCAGCTCCCTCCAGCTGGCTTCACCCTGATTATGTGTTCTTTCCTGAAAGCTCTGGTTTGTAAACATGCCGGCCTCGCTGTTGACTCACCAAACAATGCAGAAGGCGGTGAAGACATTTCTTTGCACAGTTTGACTAAGGACAGCCCGGTAAGGGGAGGGGTGGGGAGGGGGTGTGGAGCAACAGACCTGGAGGCTCGCTGGGCTCCTGCAGGGGGCGCCCTGTGCTGTGTGTGCCACTTGCCCGGCTTCACAAACCCCAGGACCTCCAATGCCAGGGTGCCCACCAGCTCGACCCACCCAGGGAGGATGAGAGGGAAGGACCAGGACAAGCTCCTGTGGCCTGGGGTACAGGCATAGATGAGGGGACTCACAAGCCGTGGGTGAGCAGAGAGCAAAGAGCTCAGGGGACCTTTGCAGCACAAGATCGTTCCTTTCTCCCAGCCTAGGGACAGGCCTCCTGGCTCTCGGCCCTGTCCTCAAGGTCTCACTCTCCGCTGCTGAGGGGCGTTTGCAGGAAAGGATGGGCACAGTCTCTGTTCACTTGAAATCCTTCCTCAGTGCCCCAGACGCCAGGGCAAAGCCCCCTCCCCCCTGATGCAGGGCAAAGCCCTCCGCTATGCCTGCCGTGCCCTCCTGCTCTCCCGGTCTCATCTCTGACTCAGTTTGCTTTTTGGAGCAATTCCACACCAGCACTGACAGGGAGCTGGGTCTCTGAGGTCACCAGCCCAACCCCTCTTCCTTCAAAACCCACTTTCCCTCTGACTTCCTCGTTCACAGATGCTGTTTGGGGGCTAGAGCCATGGCAAGGCGGTCAGGGCATTTGCCTTGCACACAGCTGACCTGGATCATCCCGGCATCCTGTATGGTCCCCTGAGCACCGCCAGGAGTAATTCCTGAGTACAGAGCCAAGAGTAGCCCCAGAGCATTGCCAGGTGTGACCCCAAAAGCAAAACAAAACAGAACAAAGATGCTGTTTGAATGATGGTGTCAGGAATAGAACCGTGGTCTGCTGTGTGCAAGGCTTAGGCTCTACTTACTGCACTATCAACTGAAAACAGAGACAGACAGAGACAGAGAGAGACAGAGAATCAGAGCACAAAAACAGCCTCTCTCTCTCTCTCTCTTGCTCTTTCTCCCTCTCTGTCCCCCCCACTTGCCCCCATGATGGTTTGGATTTCCTTTTCTGCTAGCGTTCACCAAAAGTACCAGCACCTCCCAGCATCAGTCATAGAGTTCCAGGCCGTCTACTTGGCACGTAGCACAATGCCTGATGCTTAGTCACGCCGGACGCCTGTGGGCACCGTCCCCTCCCGTCAGAGGAAAGCTGACACTCTGGTGGGGGCTGGCCAGACCTCAGGACCTCGCTGCTTACCTCTTCCTTTCCGGACCTTTGCCCCGAAATCCTCACTAAACTCTTCGAATGCTTCCATCCTCGACACTCCCCCTTCCCTGATGCCCCGCCCCCAATCACCCTCCCTTCCCCCTCACCCCCAGGCAAATTTTGGTCCCTGGGGAAGAGCAGCGAACTGCTTCCAAGGATGGACTGATTCTGTCCCCTGCCTGTAGCTTACAGGCTGCCCCTCACATAGACATCCTAGATGATTCCTCCACCTGATGGACCAGAAAAACAGAACAGGGGATTTTTCCTAGTGGGCTGGGAGCCACTCGTGGTGCTCTTTGGCTAATCAGGCCTCATGGTCCAGTGCTCAGACTGCTCAAGCTACGCTGCTCAAGCCCAGCAGTGCTGGAAACCACATAGGCGGAGTGTGGGTTTTGTGGTTCTTTGCACGTGCCAGGCAGGTACTCTAACCCTTTGAGCTATCTTCTGGGTTCCAAGTAGGGATTGAGCTTTTATTATTACTATTATTATTATTATTAACACTTTTTAGAAAGTTTTATCATATTGAATCTCTACGTGAAGGGCCATTATAAAGCTGTTCATGATTAGGTTTTCAGTCATACGGTGTTTCAGCACCCATCCCTCCACCAGTGCCCATTTCCCACCACCAATGTGCCCTTATTCCCTCCCCCTACTCCAGCCTCTTTTCCCTCTCTCTCTCTCTCTCTCTCTCTCTCTCTCTCTCTCTCTCGTGCATTCTGGTTAGCAATAGAGACACTGAAAAGTTATCCCTGTATATCCCTTGCCATACAAGTAGGTGTTGATGGTGATTTATCTTTTGGTGCTTCTCTAGTTCTGACTCCTTTGGTCCACAACAGCCCAGTAAACAGGGACTTTTTATCCCCGTTTTACAGATCAGGGCACTTAGCTCAGAGTGCTGGGTCGGTCAGTCAGGGAGGCAGGTTTCCGGGTGAGCTTGTCTAAGTCCCAGGGCTCACCCTTTTCACTGGCTCATGCAGAGAGAGCGGGTGGCCCTGGGGTGGCTGAATGTCTCCCGCTCATTCACTGCACACAAAGGCAAAGCCATGTCCGAACAGAGTCTCACCCAGTTGGGCTCGGGTTGAAGTCCCACTTCCTGCGTGAGGCCCCTGTGCAGTTCAGTCATTCCAGGTCACCTCCCTGCTTGCTCTCAGTCACCTCTCACCAGAGGGCTGCTGAGAAGTGCCTTGTGGTTCTTCTGATATCCAGTTGTGATTGGGTTGACATCTTTTCTTCCAGCTCCAAGGCTGGAGCAAGGCTTCATGGTCCTCAGAAGAGCCTGGGTGGTGGCAGGCTCTTGGCCGGAAGTTCATCAATCAGCTGTTTTATTCCCAGCTGTGTTGTTTGAAGCGGCAGAACCTTTTTCTAATTTCACCTCCAAAATGTGGTCTTCGACACGTCCCTGCATTTTCCTCCTGACTTCAGTTCCCTTCTCTCACAATCCAGGAAACTGGTCTAGGAAGATCTTGTGCAATAATATCTTGCCTTATAGAGAGTTTTCTTATGTGCCAGGCATCATTTGAGTCACTTTCCTTCCAGTACTCCTAGACTCTTCAAAACAACCCTTAGATCACAGATACTCTCCTAATCTTAGTTTAGAGAAACAGGAAACCAAAGCACAGGGAGGATTGATTATTCCCCAGGGTCACACACCTCTTAAGTGGCAAAGCCTGAATTCTGAGACAAGTGATTCCAGAGTCCATGTTCTAACCATTATACTGCCTTCCCCTCTTAGATTTATTTTTGAGGTATATTTCCTGGTCCTCTCTTCTTGATGATAAGCCTAAGACACAGATAAATACCACAGAAGAACAAAATCTTCCAAGTCCCTTCCCTTGGGGTATTATGGAACAATGGGGAACAGTAGCTGAGCAGCTTCAGGTCATCTAGGTGTACTTTGAGAGATCTGGGAGATCAATGGTACGATGGTGCAGTCACCTCCACATTAGGTATCTAACTAAGTGGCCTTAAATTTGATTTACTCGTGGGGTTGACTCCCAGGGTCTACTCCAGAGGCCCCAGAGGTCTCTCCTGCAATGCTCAGCCAAAAGGACAGAAATTCAATGCTAGGGACCAGCTTGATGCTTAGATCCCATGGTGCTGGGACCACCAGAGCCACCCAAGCAATGGATGGGGTCTCCAGGGCTTATGCCCAGTGATGCCCCTGGAAGTGTTGTGGTTCTGGGGTACAATGGCCGTCCATGTACCTGCCATGTACTGTCACCACGGTTCTATCTCTCAGCTCCTAAGTTGGAGTCTTTGTGGCACTATTTCCTTGTTGCATGAACATGTTCATAACTCAGTTTTCTCACTGGGTGTGGGGATTAAACGTGCATCTGTCTTGGCATCTGGAAGGGTATTTGTTGGGTTCCAGTGCTCCCCCTGCACTTCACCTCCATACAACCCCAGCAGCGTTCACACAACTCCCCAATCTGAAGATGCTCCAACACCCACAAATACGACTCTCTCCTTTCCCGTCTTCACCTCTGCCAACCCACTCACTCATCCTTTTTGACTCATCCACCTTTACGAAACCTCTCTTGAGTCCCTAAATCAGATCTAATCACCCCTATGTACCCTGCATGCCGAGTTCAAATTCCTAATAGGCAAAAACAGGTTTCTAGGCAATTTTCCAAAGCATGCAATAGAGCAATGCCTAGCCAGAGTGAGGCATGGGGGTGACACAGCAGACCTGGGTGACAAATCAAGGTGCGATTATCTTGGTAACAAAGTCCTCGTTTCTCGCTCCTTTGCCTCTGCTTATGACTTTGACCATGGCAAGTTACTAGACCTTTTATTTCTTCTGTTCGTGGAAGAACCAGAAATTGTCAAGTAGGGCTAACTGAAGCACATTCCCCCATTAAGTTATAACCATGATGGTTATTTTGGTTTGCTTTTAATATCTCTTTTTGTAAGCCAATCACATACTTGGTCAAAAACAAATCTTCAGCATTATTTTATCAAGATTTTTTTGTGGAGTATTTATGGCTATTTCTCTCTTTTTTTTTTTTTTTTTTTTTTTTTTGCTTTTTGGGTCACACCGGCGATGCTCAGGGGCTACTCCTGGCTCTGCACTCAGGAATTACTCCTGGCGGTGCTCGGGGACCATATGGGATGCCGGGGATCGAACCCGAGCCAGCACAGGCCGGCTGCGTGCAAGGCAAATGCCCTACCCGCCGGGCTATCTCTCCGGCCCCTATTTCTCTTGATAAAAGTAATTTTTATATTTCTTTTCCCCCTCCTTCTCCTCCTACCCCTCCTCTTCCCCCTCTTCCTTCTTCTTCCTCCTCCTCCTCCTCCTCCTCTATATATCTGTCTGTCTGTCTCTCTCTTTCTCCCTTCTCTTACACATAATATTTAAGACACATTCATTGTTCCCAAAATTTCAAACACCTTGAATTCAATTTTCATATTATCCTAGACTCAGACAAAACCTGCTTCTAGTATTTGGTGACCATGTAATATTCCATTCCATGGATTATGACCCTAATTTGTGGGGCCATTTTCTGGTTGCTAGGCATACGAACGGTGCCTTTTTGTCATAAACTGCAACTCAGTGAACAACCTTTGGTCGTTTCTCTGCTAATTCCTCGGGATAAAAGCTCAGCTCAGGAATGGTTGTAGCAAAAGTATCCCAGTTCCAAGGAATGTTGAAAAACCATTGAGAAAACCATTTTTTATCCTTCTGTAGCACATTTTCTTCCTTTGCAAAATAGGAGCTGCTTCTCACTTCAAGGAGTTGACATGAGGCTGAATAACTAGTAAGCGAATTAAAAAATAGCTGACCCATCAATTCTGGGGGTCCCGGAAGCAACCGGATGAGACTCGCCCACCACACTAGCCACCACCTTCGCTGTATGGACTCTGGGATGCTACCTCAAGACCAGATTAACAGAGCAAAAGCGAGTTCGAGCCCAGGTAGGCAGCTCCCAGAAGCGGGAATCACTGGGAATTCGTCAGATGGAGCCAGGGGTCAGCCCTTCCCCCTTCCATTTTGTCGAGCCTGGTGGCCCCACCCAGGAGCTGCCCTGGGGCGACCAGCCATAGCATGCAGTCTCAAACGCAGCTGGGGAAGCTGGAACTCACTCTCCCCAGGCTCAGCTGACCATGGGCCTCTCAGGAGGACAGATGGGTTTTGGAAATGGGCCCATCACCTCTGGGGGTCCCAGGAGCAGCCGGATGAGACTCACCCACCACACTAGCCGCCACCTTCGCTGTCCAGATGCTGACCATGAGGCCCCTAAGTCACGCGGTCCATCAAACTAGTGGAAACAGTTATGTCCTTTAATGTACTGCATTCTACGATGTGTAGGAAAGTTAGGCCGGAGGAAGAGATAGAGAGGAGAGAAAAGACATACAGAACCCGCCAAGTAGTTGAGGTGTGGGAGGGGGAGGGACATTGGTGATGGGAGATGGGTTCGGGTGGAGGAATGGGTGTTGGAACACTGTAGAACCAAAACTACGGTGAATTCAAGAATTCCCTAAGACGGGAAACAGGCTCAGATGTGGAGCAACTGAAACATGATGAGTATGCCACACTCTTCTTTCTAATTGTATGTCTAAAAGTGGTATAATAAAATTTGGGGGAAAAATAGCTGGAACCAGAGCAGGAGCATTTCCCCCTCAGGTGCACCTGTTGTAGTTGGATCCTGAGTCAAACGCTTTTCTTATTTCCTTTTGGGGCCACATCTGGTGATGCTCAGGAGTTACTGCTGGCTCCGTGTACAACAATCACTCCTGAAGGTGCTCAGGGGAAATCACAGAATGCTGGGAATTGAACCCGAGTTTACTGCATGCAGGGCAAATGTCCTACCTGCTGTGCTATCACTCTGCCCCCACCCCCTCCCATCAGCTGTTTTTCTAGGTGCTGGCCCTGAATGATTGGGTTTGTTTAGCAAGACTGGCTAGTTTTCAAAATGCACAGGAAGACCAGGCCTGGGTAGGAACCAAGGTGGACCAGGCAGCCAAAAACAAAATCCAGGTTTAGCCCAGGACTTGCTGTTTCTGACCGATGGCTGGTATTGCTACCAGGGGAGATCTGCCTAGCAAGGCTCCAACCAGATCCCCCAACTGTGTGAATACAGAGGGACCTGGTTGCAGCTAGAGGCCATCGGGAATCACCCCTCTCTGCCTTTGAACCATCTTTTTTTTGACTTAAAGATCCAGATGGAGGCATCTGAATGGCTGAGCCCAACAGACAGATCAGAATCAAGGCTGCCAAGGGGTAGAAGGAAAAAAAAATCTGCTTGCTTTCTGCTTATATTGGAGAAAGGTCTCAGGGCAAAGGTCCGAAGGAATCCCAGAGAATTCAAGAATTCCCTAAGACAGGAAACAGGCTCAGATGCGGAGCAACTGGAAACATGATGAGTGTGCCACACTCTTCTTTCTAATACCTGAGAACTAACTAAACAGTGAATTGTCTGAATTCTTTACCAATGCCAAATGCCATAGGGCAATCGACATTGACAGAAGCTTCTTGATGAAGGCTCTGATAAAGATGTAGTCAATTTGCATATGGTGTCATGTTGGACTTTCTTCCTGTGGGAACGGGTTGGTGCATGCGTGTTCTGTGAACGTGTGTGGTGGGGGCTGGGCCTGGAGAAGACCAGGGAGAAAAATGAATCTGAGCTCTCTTTTTTCCATGCTGTTGTTGTGTTGGGGGCCACACCCTGTGGTGGAGGACCACGAGGTGCTGAGGATTGAACCTGGATCTCTCGACCAGACCTTGACTCCACCCTTCTGGACTCAGATGAGCTCTCAGTCAAATTCCAAATGCCACTTTAAATTTTTTCTTTTGAGGACCAGAGCAATAGTCCAGCAGGTACGTCATTTGCCTTACATGCTGTTGAACGGGTTCGCTCCCCAGCACCCCATATGGTCCCCTGAGCACTGCCAGGAGTAATTCCTAAGCAAAGAGCCAAGAGTAACCCCTCAGCATTGCTGGTGTAAAAATTTTTTTTTCTTTTGATTCAGTAAGTGAAAACATTAACACAGATGGTCCAATTTGCACTGAACAGCTCACTAAAAAGGTCATGACTTTAGCAATACCATTCTGAGATATATGTTGCAATAAGCAATATAATTAGTGCTTGCTAAGGGGAGCAGGCGTGGGGGGTAGCTGGGAAACGAGGGGCTTTGGTGGCAGTAAGGGCACATTGGTGGTAGGACTGGATTGAACACCTGAAACAATTGTGCTGTGAACAGCTTTGTAAATTAACATGTTTAGATAAATTTTATATAAAACATTTCCTTTTGATTTGGTTTGCTTTAAATTTTCACTAAAGAAAGGCAAGTCTAGGGCTGTCCACTAAAGGCTTGGGATGCTTTTCTTTTTTAATTAAGAATGCTACTATGAGTCACGAATAAATTCTAGATTTCTCCGACTCTGGGCAGGTCTACGGGTCATGTACTTCAGTGATCTGCGGCACTGCAGAGGAGATTGCAGGCTGCACTCAGTTTCCCGACTCTGGGCAGGTCTATGTGTCATGTACTTCAGTGATCTGCAGCACTGCTGAGGAGATTGCAGGCTGCACTCAGTTCAGGACCCTCCTGGAAGAAGCAGCTCTGGCCCTTGTCTCAGAGAAGCTCTTTGACCCCTGTTCTTTTCACACGGAAGGCACGCCTATTGCTGTGCACATCAGTCGGGGGTGTAATTATTCTGTTCCTGGGTGTTTATTTTCTATCAGATGGGAACTTCTCTGACAGCGGGAATTCTGCTTTCTCTTTGCCCAGTGTCTGGTTTACAGAAGATCCACAAATAGTTGTGAATTCAGTAGAATTTTTTGTGCTTTGCTCCCTACCCGGTAGGTTCCCCTAGAATTTTAAAGGTGTAGTTGCTTTCATTCTTACAATAAATCATATCTATGATATACCCGTGACCTGCTTTGCTGTGAAATATGTGACTTGGCCAACAGTGGGAAAAATGGGACCCTCATCTCAGACTAGGGAAGAATTGAGATCCCCCTTCTCTGTATTAGTTTCCTAGGGATTCTATAAACAAGGAATTCAGAAGTGGGGACTTAAAACAACAAAACAAGAACAAAAGCATATTGTTTCACCATTCAGGAAGCTGAAGTTAAAAATGAAGGTGTTGCTTGTTTGGTTCCAAATACTTGGCAGTGTTCAGGGATACTCCACCTCAGTGCTCAGGGAACCACATGGTGTTGGGGATTGAACTTGGATGTTTAGCAAGCAAAGTGTATATTCCAGCCTATTGTGCTCTCTCTCTCTCTCTCTCTCTCTCTCTCTCTCTCTCTCTTACTCTCTGGAACAGAACCTCCCTTTCCCCCTTTCTTTTCTTGTTTTTGTGTCACACCCAGTGGTGCTCAGAGCTTACTCCTGCCTCTGTGCTCAGGGATCACTCCTGTCAGGCTTGGGGAACCATATGGGATGCTAGGGATTGAACCTGGGTCAGATGCATTCATAGCAAATGCTCTACTCACTGTATTCTCTCTGACCCCCTGAGCCTCCTTCTTAAGAGGACATGATTCATATTGAATTAGGGTCCATTTTAAAGACCTCAATTTAATTCATAAAAATCCTAACTCCTTCTATAAAGTCATTGTCTGAGGGCAGTGAGGGTTAGGACTTTCTTGTAATGTTTTATTTTAGAAAATAATCTAAAAAAGTCCCATCAAGGAGCCAGAATCAGCAGGAATCTTCTGAGACTATAAAAGCACTTTTTAAAAAGGACTTTGAAGGTGGAAATTATCACAAACGTGTGGGAGTCAGGAGGCTAGGTAGGAAAGAAAATGGAACAGTGTGCTAACAATTGTCGAGGGTACTAATGCCAACCTAGAACTGAGCATTAAATAGAGGCAAAAGATACACATGACAACCTTTTAATGTATGTTCTGTAATCCATAGTCTGGAGGGAAAGGAAAAGAGAAAGAGAGAGAAATGGAAAGAAATAAAGAACCTGCCATGGAGGAGGGCTGGGGGAGAGGGAGGGGAATCGGGGACATTGGTGGTGGGACATGGGCACTGGTGGCGGGATGGGTGCTGGAACACTGTATGACAAAAACCCAAATATGAACTTTTTAATTGTATATCTTTGTAATTGTAAAGATAAAAAAATTAAAAAAAAACAAAAAAGGACTTTGAAAACCAGAGCAGTAGCACAGCAGGTCATATTCTTGCCTTGCCTATGGCCAGCCCTGGTTCAATCTCCAGCACCTGGTGTGGTCCCCTAAGCACCACTAGGAGTGATCCCTGAGCTCAGAGTCAAGAGTAATCCCTGAACATAACTGGGTGTGACCCCAAAACTTAAAAAAAAATTAAAAGGATTTTGAGTACCTATGAGTATGTGAATGATCAAGGCTGGTGTCACAGTTCCTTCCTGGTCAGGATACAGAACTCTCTCCCCTACCTCTTTCTGGGTCCCTGAGTCCTCTCAACACTGCCCGCCCTGCAAGTAGGGAGGTATGTAGTTCACTCTAATCACATTTCTTGTTCTTCCCCATGGGTCTTGAAACTATTTCTCCTATGATATCAGATATAATTCCTATGACTGATGAAAGGTTTCAGTTTCATAAGAGTTGGGTTTTCCAGGTACTTTTCTGACTCTGTATAAATCTGACAGACCATGTATCATTAACACGCATTTGATTTAGGATGAAGCACGTTGCGAGACCTGCTCTGGACCTGTGGGTTACTCCTGCCCCTTCCCCTGTGGCTCTGTTCTCCCTCTCTTTGACCTGGCTCCAACCCTGATTCAATCTCTAGCCACTCATCTCTCTCACTGCTTGCCTTGCTTACTCTGTCCCCATACAGAGTCTGTTAATAGCTGACTGGGCAACTTATCTTTCCGGACTAGTCAGCGAATCCCAGTGACCGTGCAGGAGCTCTGACTCCAGTGGCAGGGCTGGAGGGGGCCCTCTGAGGAGAAGGGAACAAGTCTGGGCTAAAGGTGCTGAGGGAACGACCACAGGTGAGAGTTAGTGATTGGGAAACTGAGAAGGCAGAAAGGAACCCAGAAGACTCCCAAGTGGGGGCAAAGGTTGCATCCACCCAGACATCCTCTCACCCAACTGTTGCAGGCAATATTTCATTCACTCATTCAACCATCCATGCAACCACCCATCCACCCACCCATCCATCCATCCATCCATCCATCCATCCATCCATCCATCCATCCATCCATCCATCCATCCATCCATCCATCCATCCATCCATCCATCCACCCATCACTCCTCTATCCACTCACCCATCCGTTGATGCATGAATCCATTGATCCATCCATCCACAGCTATTTGCAAGCAGCTGCTATGTGGCCAGACACCAGTCTGGGAACTAGGAATGATACAACCCATAAAATAATAAAACATCTCCTGTCTTCATGGAGCTGATGTTTTAGAGCAGAGCAAAGCAACATACAGACCCTGTGTCCAGCACCATGCACTGTATGTCTTACTGATGGAACAGGTCCAAAGGAAAGGTTTGTGGGAAAGAGAACATTCACTTGTATCACTTGTCTTCCCATTGTTCATCGATTTGCTCGAGAGGGCACCAGTAACATGTCCATATGTCCTGTCCTGTGTTAGTGTAGCCCAAGGGCATCTGCTCGCTCCAGGAACACGAAGAGCTTCAAACATTCCTTCAGGTCATGGAAATGAGGTCTATAATTGTTACTGGTTTTTGGCATATCAAATACAACATGGGTAGCTTGCCAGGCTCTGCCATGCAGGTGGTATACTCTCAGTAGTAGGCTCTCATCTTGTGCATTTACTGATGAACCACAATGGGGAGAGATAGTCTTTTCTCTTGGGTGGAGCTCTGACGAGTTGTGGAGTCTGGATGTTGGAAATGACTGGCCTTATGGTGTGGGGGTTCCTCTGGCTTCTTGCGAGGCTCTATTGGGATGGTGGGCCAGGGCTAGAACCCACCTTCCCTCCCAGGCGCCTCATGATCAGCTGAGCACAGGGAGAGCCGGTAGCAGCTCTGCCCCCATGTATCTGAGTCTCCAAGAGAAGACATAACTGATGGAAAAGAAGATGTCAGGGAAGGTGGGCATGAAGTGAGGACAGAGGCGATCTAGATCTCCAGGGAGAGAGAGATTCTGCAGGCACAGAGAGTAGAGAACAATGTCTGTGAGAGTAAGGGTCAACCCATGAGCAAAGGGGATCAAGTCAGTACAGATGTTGCAACTTTGAGCTGACCCCAGGGCATCTAAAACATGCCTTTGCTGGTATTTATTGAATGTACCATGGGCCAGACTTGAAGGTGTTCATACACTGGCTTATTTTTCGGATGGTTATTATAAGTCTCCCTAATTTCACAAATGAGGAGACGGAGGCACAGAGAGAGGAGATCTCTTGCACAAGCCCCCCATAGTAAGTGATGGGGCCCAGAAGCGCACTGTGGGCCCCAGAAAGTGCTAGACCACCCCTACTCCACCTAAGGTAGGCCAGTGCAGGGGGAGCAAAAACCTGTTGCCCTAAAATATATATCTTTGACAAAAAATCTCAGGGAGACTCCCCAAGGAGGAAGGGGTGCAGGCTGGAAATGCCACTTCCTCCGGCAAAGGAACAGCAGTTTCTGCAAGGACCTGGAGCACCGCACTACCCCGGAAGCTCTAATCCCCTTATCTCGGCACCCCAAGGGCGAAATGTGGATCTGCCAAACTCCACTTTCCTTGTCTGGTTTCTGGAGCTGCTCCAGCTGGTGTTTCCCTTCCTCCCCAACGTCTGTCTCCCCTGCTGGGGGTTTGACTCTCCCTGGAAAGCCCGCGGGGAGTTTCTCTGCCTGGCTGGGTTCTCCCACTGCTGCGGGACTGCCCGGCTACTCAGCAACTCCTTCCTCTTTCCAGATCATCTATCGCCTTGTCTGAGGGTTCATCCAGCCTCTCGGCGCACCCATCTGGGTTCTTTGGTGCCCAGTCAGCTGCCACCACCCCACCCATCCCCTCACCTGCTCACCTGCTCACCCTCTAAACCCTGCTGTGGTGGTGGGGAGGTGTGAGCAGCCAGGACGCTCAGGGTTGATTTGATTTTCTCAGCTTGGAGGTGTTGATTAAGCTCCCCAGGGAGCCATATGTGGGGGCTGGGTGTGAGAGATGGATCGGCAAGGGTGGAGCCAGGACTCTGCCCATCATCCCGGGAATGGGGCGCCCGCGGCCTTTCTCCCCACCCACCTGCTCCAGACATGCTCCAGCAGGACTCGCGATAAACCCACTTCGTCCATAAGGCTCCATCCCCTTCTCTTCCTTCTCTGGCCCCACGCTGCCATCTCCAGGGGGAGCTCAAGGGCTATGTCAAGGATAAAGAACCCCCAGAGTGAAGACAACCCAAGTTCAGGTTTTCCTCCCCACCTGGGGCAGGAAGAAGTGTATTCCTAGCACCTGGGGCAGCCCCCCACCTGCTGTCCCCGCAGTGGCAGGAGGGCAGCCTTGCTTGGTGCCAACTCATCTGGCTGCTCCTGGAAGGGAGATGAGGGGCGGGGAGGGTGGGGTGGGTAGGAGCAGGCACCTTGGAAGCCCAAGAAAGCGGATAAAGACAGGCAGCGTCAGGGGGGTTGGGGGGTGGCGAGGTGAGGCCCCTCCACCTGGCTGGGCTTGGAGCTTTCTCTGCCAGCAGTCAGTCCTGGGTGCCAGCCCGCAAACACTGGCCTTCCTTCCTTCCTCCACACAGCAGGTAAGGAAGTGGGGAGGCAGAGGGGATGTGAGGACTCCAAAGGAATAGGGAGCTATTTTTCTCGTAGCCCAGAGGGCTACCTCCGGTTTCCGGTAAAGCTCACTGTTGACCTGGGATTCCTGGATTAGCCTCCCTTCGTGGAAAACAAACTGCCAGACCGAAGGGGAAATGAGACTCAGCAGAGAAGTATGGGCTGGCTGCCCTGCACCCCCCCCCCCAGCCTCGGGCAGCTTCCCCTGGGCGGTGCATCCCGCGATTCTGGAGCTGGAAGCCCAGCCTAGAGTCATTCTGCTGTCAGCGCCCAAGTGCCCAAGACCAGCAGTGGGAACCTGAGGGTTCTGGTTCCTGCTCGACAGCCCTGGCCTGAGCGCGGCGCACTTCCCTCTCTCCAGTTTCAGAAGGAGGCGGGGAAGTGATTGGAACTCCTCTGACCAGCAGCCTTAAGGGTCACTCCTGGATCTGCAGGCTCTAAGGTCTAGTTCAAGCTGTGGCTCAGAGCTGCTCCTTTCACGGGCGACTGCCCGGCTCTAAGGCAGCCTGGGAGCTGCAGAGATGCACTGCGGGAACGGTACTGGCCAGCATGAGGCTGGCGTGGGCTTGATCCCGGGCACCGCTCATGGTCCCCTGAGCCCTGCTAGGGGGAAGAAGGAGGAAGCCCTGAGCACAGGTGTGGAGAGGGAGCAGGAGGAGGAGGATGAGAAAGAAGAGGAGGAAGAGGAGGAGGGGAGAAGGAGGGGGAGAAGGAGGAGAAGGGGAGTGGAGGCAGGCTGGGCTCTTAGGCTCCAGTCCTTGGTGACCATCTCCTGTCTGACCTGTGTTGGGGCCACCGGCTCATCTCTCTGGCCTCGGCTCCTTGGCTGTGGGATGGAGTCAAAGAAGCTGTAACTCTGGGGCCGGGCGGACAGCACAGCAGGGAGGGCATTTGCCTTGCACTTGGCCAACCTGGGTTCGATCCCGGCATCCCATATGGTCCCCCGAGCACTACCAGGAGTAATTCCTGAGTAAAGAGCCAGGAGTAACCCCTGAGCATTGCAGGGTGTGACCAAAAAAAAAAAAAAGCTGTAACTCAGAACCATCAGACTCGGAGAAAGCACCAAGGCCTGAGGAGCAGAGTTAGAGCACAAACATGGTCCGTGGCTCCACACATGCTCTTCTTTATGAATCTTGATGAATCTTCTTTATGAATCTTTATGAATCTTCTTTATGAATCTTGAATCTTCTTTATAAATCTTTCTGAATCTTCTTTATAAATCTTTCTGAATCTTCTTTATGAATCTTTATGAATCTTCTTTATGAATCTTTATGAATCTTCTTTATGAATCTTTGGTTGTGAAAAGCTTAAGTAAGGGGCTCAGAGTGATAGTACCGTGGGAAGGTATTTGCCTTGCACTCAGCAGACCCGAGTTCCATCCTGGGCATCCCATATGGTCCCCCAGGACCAAGCATCGCCAGGAGTAATTCCTGGAGTGCAGAGCTAGAAGTAATTCCTGAGCATTGCTGGGGATGATTTGATGATTTGAAATTTTTGGCTTTTTGGATGACCCCCAAAAAGCCAAAACTTAAAAAAAAATCAGTGCAGGCAGGGCAATGAGAAGTGAGCGACTCATGAGACGGGGCAGGAGGTGGGCTGAGCTGCAAGAGGGCTCTGGAGCACGGAGTTAAGATTCTCAGTTTCTCCTCGTGCTGGCCTACGTCCTCCTCCTCTGCTCCGGGCCGGTGTTGTCCAATAGCACCATCTGGGATGATGGAAATGTTCTATTTCTGTTGGGGACACTCAGCCAAGTTGGCCATGCAGAGCTAAGCTGTGAGGATGTGGTAAGGAGCAGTGAGGGGCTCTTTGGGCCATCCTCATGGTGCTGGGAGCCTCCAAGGCCGCACCCAGCGGTGCTCGGGGACCATGTGGCACCGGACATCAAACTGGGTTGGCTGCAGGCTAGGCGCGCTAACCACTGTGCTCTCTTTTGTCCCAAAGGTACTCTGGCTGGGTAGAACCACTAAGAAAAGAACCACATTGACAGTTTTTAAAAAAAAATATTTTATTACACCGCCATGTGATATACAATTACAAAGATGTTCATGTTTGGGTTTCCGTCATACAGTGTTCCAGCACCCATCCCTCCACCAGTGCCCCTTTCCCACCACCAATGTCCCCACTTCCCTCCCCTCCTCCCTAGCCCGCCTCTATGGCAAGTTCTTTATCTCTTCTCTCTCTCTCTTTTTCTCTTCTCTTACACATTGTGGATTGCAATACATACATTCAGAGATCATCATGTATATCTTTTTTCCTATATTCAATGCTCCAGTTCTAGGCTGGTATTATCATTTTTGACAAATATTAGCACACTGTTCCCTTCTCTGTCTTACCTAACCACTGATTCCCACATGTTTGTGGTAGATGCCACCTTTTTTTTAATTGAAAGATGCTCATGTAGAGTGGTTCTACAGTGTTCCAACACGCACCCTCCGCCCAAACCCATCTCCCATCACCAATGTCCCCACCTCCCTCCCCCTCCCGCCCCTCAACCACTTGGCGGG
Organism: Cryptotis parvus; assembly: GCA_021461705.1. Classification (NCBI taxonomy): domain Eukaryota; kingdom Metazoa; phylum Chordata; class Mammalia; order Eulipotyphla; family Soricidae; genus Cryptotis; species Cryptotis parvus. Next base: position 68,708 of record JAJIBD010010896.1, read on the forward strand.
TTCTGTATGTCATTTCTTTCCTCTTTATATCTCCTTCACAACAAACTTTCCTGCTCTTCGTTGAATGCAGTGCATTAAAAGACATTACTGTTTCACTATTTTAGTGGACCGCGAGACCTGGGCTTGAACTGGCTTTGCTCTGTTGATCTGGTCTGAGGCAGTTTCGCAGCGTCCGGACAGCAAAAATGGTGGCTAGTGTGATGGGCGAGTCTCATCCGACTGCTTCCGGGACCCCTCAGAGGCGACGGGCCCACTCCCAAAACCCATCTGCCCTCTCCTCGGGGTTCCCATGGTCAGCTAGGCCCGGCGAAGCCGAGCGGCCAGCCTCCCCAGCCGTCCGTGAGGCCCCTGTATGCTGGCCCGTGGGCAGCTCGCGGGCAGGGCCACCAGGCTCGACAAGATGGAGGGGGAAGGGACGACCACCCCACATTGACAGTTTTGAGTGTTAAATGTCTTGACTTTTAAACACAGTGAACTCTAATCTCCAAATTGTTAAATAATTAGACATCTGTGGCTGCTGTGTTGTCGAGTACAGTTTTATTTTTATTTATTATCTATCTATCTATCTATCTATCTATCTATCTATCTATCTATCTATCTATCTGTCTGTCTGTCTATCTGTCTGTCTGTCTGTCTGTCTGTCTGTCTGTCTGTCTGTCTGTCTGTCTGTCTGTCTGTCTGTCTGTCTGTCTGTCTGTCTGTCTGTCTGTCTGTCTATCTATCTATTTTGCTTTTTTGGGTCACACCCGGCAATGCTCAGGGGTTACTCCTGGCTCTGCACTCAGGAATTACTCCCTGGCGATGCTCGGGGACCATATGGGATGCCGGGGAATCGAACCCGGGCCGGCATGGGCGGTCTCGTGCAAGGCAACGCGCCCTACCCGCTGGGCTATCGCTCCGGCCCCTGCTCCCAGCTTCCTTCTCCTTTGGGTCTCCCCCAGTGCTAGCCCCTGTTTCCTGTCCTCCTTCGCAGCTCAGGATACGCTTTCTACTTTCAGCTTTGTTTTCCATTTTTTTGCTTTTTGGGTCACACCCAGCGATGCTCAGGGGTTACTCCTGGCTCTGCACTCAGGAATTACTCCTGGCGCTGCTCAGGGGGACCATATGGGATGCCGAGGATAGAATCCGGCTACATGTAAGGCAAACACCCTCCCGCTAGACTATCCCTCCAGCTCCTACTCTCAACTTTTTACTGCTGCAGCTCTGAGGAGCAAGGTAAGGTCCTTCTGGAGGCAGGGCCATCCTCCTGGGCACTAGGACCATGGACACTGTTTTCTCTCGGGCGAGGCCTGAGAATGAGGGATCTCTGGGGGTGGGGGGCTGTGCAGGCTTGGCGCCCAGGAGTCACGTCCCACGAGAGTCAGCTCATCCCTGAGTCGAAGCCAGATTTCCTACTGGCGCCAGTGCATACTGGCAATAGAGCTCTGCTGGGGTCCCACAGGGCTCCTGAACCCCAACCCAGCATGCTCTTGGGGTGCCAGAAGAAAACAGAAAATACTGGATCTGGAAAATGAACCATGTTGTTTTTTTTCTGGATTCCTGAAGCCTGGAGACGCCACCTAATGTGGAGAGAACAATGGCAGGCTTGGGGACACCTTGGACCTTGGGGGGTCTCTTTGACTGATGGTACCCTTTGGTTGAGTCAAACATCTGAGCATGCCCTGGCTGGCTTCTGCTCTGAGGCTATTTAATTGGTTGGTCTCATTCCGGGACCAAAGGGAGCCAGTGGGTTGTTTCAGTTATTAATCAAACATCAGATGGTAGCCAGGGGGACCGCTGCTAGCCCCAGACGGTGTGGGGCTTTGCAGAAGGATATAAAAATAGGGTCCCCGGAGAAAATGGGGGTTCGGGTGCTTATGGTGGTCGTGACAAAGTGAGGTTGAGGTTGGGGAAATGGGGTGAGTGCAGGAGGGGCCTGTGGTTCTTTACACGCCCGGGGCAAAGCTCTCCACCACAGCTGCAGCCAGGGCGAGTGCCTTACAGCCAGGCCCCTCCTCTAGAATGTTCTATTAGGCTCTAGAGAGAAAACTGCGAGGTTTAGTCACAAGTGCGTTCCCACATGCATTTATTTGTGAAGAGTGTAAAGTTGCATTTTGGACAGCATGGATCAAAAATCAGGAAAAAACCGAAAAGGTGTTCCTAGGAGGGACCTGGGTGAGGGGGATCATAGCTGGGGTGTGGGGTGGAGAGAAAAAAGTGTTAGACGGAGGTTCCGGTCCACACATTGCTCACAAGGTCAAAGGGTCACACGGAGGGTGGTAAGGGGAGAGCAGTAAAAGCTTTTCCTTCTCACTCTTTCAAAGAGCACATTTTAATTCTTTTGGCCCCTTGGAATGTTGGCGGTTTGGCTGAGTCCAAGGGTCAGCTCCAGTTTAACGAGGACAGTATAGTGGCTTTTTCTGCGGTGGTTTGCCTGGGCCATGACGTCACTGTGCCCAGCTCTCTTCCCCAACGGCTGAGCCTGGCTGGCCCTTCTGGATACTCATAGCGTGGACTTGGCAGGGACCCTTTAGGTCACACAGCACAAGTGCTGTTGCGCAGAAGCAGCCCCCAGCCACCTGCCACGCATTACCTGACTTTGTGGTCTGGTGGCCGTGGCCTTTCTGTCTTCCTCTTTGTGGCACTTAGGGGTCTCCACCTGGTCGGCCATTGCTGCCTGCAACTCCAGACATGCACAAAGTCACCTGGACGGGGAGCATTTTGCCAAGGTCCACGATGTACGTTGTCTTGGACAATCATTTAGAATTTTCAGGCTTTGAAGCAGAACCAAAAGATTTAACCCTCTAAATTCCCTAAGAAGGGGGTTGGGGTCTTTCCCTTGCTGTGACGGACTCTGGCTAGCTTAGACTCAGTCGGTGCCTAGTTCACTTCTTAGAAATCTTTTGCAAGGAGGCCAGAAGCACGTTCCCCACGCAGAGCATAGGCTTTGCACATGGAAGGCCCAGGATTGGTGCCCAGTCTGGACCCTGGACCCTGAGCAGTCTGGAGTAGCCCCTGAGTACCATGTGGGTGTGGTCCCCAAGCCCAAGTCAACAAAACAAACCCACCTCTGTGCTTTGAGGTGGGTGGCTGGAGTGATAGTACAGTGGGGAGGGCATTTGCCTTGAATGCGGCCAACCCGGGCTCGATCTCTGGCATTCCATGGTGTCCCTG
>JAJIBD010010897.1:0-48146 GCA_021461705.1 Cryptotis parvus
TATTTTAAAGTATAAGGACTTGATATTCCAAACCTGTCGCAAGCCTTCCTAAACGGGGTTATTGCCTCAATTTTTAAGTCTTCATGAATCGGTTTTACTTTATCTTTAGATTGGTCATGAGAAAGATTGCTGGGCTTTGCTCTTTGACTCGAGCTAATCTGTTTCTCCCCTTCTTCCTCATCAGAGCTTGTAGTATCTGGCAGAGGAACATCTACCCCATTGAGGGTATTAACTCTGGAGAGATTTTCAGCTTGGGTGTTTGCCTCCTCTGGGTTATCAGCCACATTAGAATTCTTTTTAGATTTTTTTGCTGGGAATGTATACACCTTTTCAAGTCTACAGTTTTGGGGCGTGTTTGTGAACGGCTTTTAGTTGGTTCACGCCTCAGTATTGGGTATGCACTAGGTCCTGATTGATAAGTTATGAAATCAGAAATCTCCCCTGCGTAACACATCCATTTCTTGGTTTAAGTTTTCAAGTTTCCTATATGTTTCTTCCTTTTGTTCTCTCAATCTTATGTGTAACTTCCAAACCTCCTCTTTCTGTCCATCTATTCTATCTCTCTGTCTGTCAATTTCTTCCTCTAAGATAATGCTGATTTTATCGATATCCTTCTTCTGCTCTTCAAACTTTACTTCAAATTTTAAATCCTGTTTAATAATTTTACTTTCCTGTTCTTCTAATTTTTCTTTGAATTTTAAATCCTGTTCTTCTAATTTTTTCCTTGAATTTTAAATCCTGTTCTTCTAATTTTTTCCTCAAATTTTAAAATCTGGTTAATAATTTTACTTTCCTGTTCTTCTAATTTCTTTTCAAATTTTAAGCTCTGTTTAATAATTCTCTCCTCAAGCTTTAAGACCAGTCTACCTGTAGCTTTATGATCCTCACTTATTTCTTCAATCGCTGAGTAAATCTCGTCCCTTAAGATTGCATTCAATTTATTACTTTCTTCCCTCTCTCTATTAAACATTGTCCTTACGCAAAGGTACAGTTTAAAAATCGCAAGGACCCAGATGATTTGTGAAAAGATAGAGTAGTTCTCAGAAAGGAACTTTATAGACTGGGCTATGTATGGTGCCGAGCCAATAAAAGATACAATGTATCTATACCATGAGATATCCATCATTTTACTCACGGTTCGGAGGCAGATGATCTCTGTCCGATGATAATTAGACCAGACGATGTTCGTGGGTGCCCACACAAGGGACGCCAAATGTCGGGGCGCTCCGCGGGGTCCCCGACAGTGCCGGGAAGCGAAGTTCCCTTCTACCTCCGGGCCGGCGAGGAATGGATGAGCACTCAGGGATCCGATGAGGTTTTAAAAGACTTTACTTATCACAGGTTCAGGCATACAAATCAGCAAAAGGAAAAACCCGATGCTTAGGATTCCAGGCTAGAACCCCAGCCACGTGTAGGCAAAGATGGCGACCACCACGTGCAAAGGCTTTGGGAAAGGAGAAGAAAACTTCCAAGCAGGGTGACCGGCTCACAGAGAGCCACAGCCCCCAAAGAAGCGCGGGAGAGTGAAAACCGGCTAGTTTAAACCCATGCAACTCAGGCCTTCCTCCCATTGTTATGGAAAGCAGGGAGTGTCAAATGTCCTTAGATAATCCCTCCCTGCACCTCACCTAGGCCCTTTAGTGTGCTAATGCAGCAGCCCTTAAAGGAGTCCTGCAACAAGCAAGCTTACCTATTATCATAATTTCCCAAGTCAGCATTACCTGTAACATGAGTCTCTGTAGTAGTGTCCAAATTAACTTCATGATAATTTACTTACCACTGCATGGTCCATTTTACATACAGAAACTGAAGTTAGAGTTATAAAAAATAAGTCTAATATTTCATTCCCTTACTTAAAGTTTTCCACTATTTTCCCATCTTGCTCAGAGAACATGAAAAAGTTCCAATAATAAGGCTGCACCATGATTTATAGATCTCATATCCTTATAAACTACTTCCCTATTACCCTTTCCCTTTGTTTCTGTTCTAGTTATAGGAATGCACAAATTTCCCAACTGTGCCCATAAATTATCAAATATGCACATATCTTATGATCTTTGCACTGGTACTTCCTACGTCCTTAGATATTTAAACACTTAATTGTTTTCTTCTTACATTGGCAGATTTTATCTTCTCAAAGCGATATGCTCTGACCATTCTAATTAAATAGTGAAGCTTTCATCTCCATCAAGCTGTCTTCAAAGACACTGACCCCATTCTGTTCTTCACTTTGTAGTATTTCAAAACTTCAAAATTTCTATATGATTTAATACTTTTATTAATTTTTTTTAAATTCTCTTACTCTCTCTGCAAGAAAATAAGTTTCAGAGGAAATGTGTTTAAGTCTTTCACAAGTAGTAGAATAATATACTACTTTAAGCCTGTTATTTATTTATTATATTTGTTAAGAAAGAAGGTATTCATATTTATTGTAGTCATTATGGAAAGTAGTAAGGAGTGTCCACAAAGACTAAAAAACTAAAAATTATTGTTCCCTATGATCCAGTTACGGTAATCCCACTTCAGATATTTATCTAAAATTCTAAATATTAATTTGGAGATGTATAACACACAGATACATACAGTCACACACAAGCGTGCACATACACACACACACACCTCCTAATGTTTATTGCAACAAATATTTATGATGGCTAAGGACTAGAAACAAACTAAGTGCCCATTGGCAGAAGAAGAGATAATGGAGCTAAAGGAGAAGTGGTATATACACACAATGGGATACTATTAAGCTGTTAAAATAGTCATTGTCACAATATGGAGGGACCTTAGTGAAATAGGTCAGAGGAGGAAACACAAGTACTGTATGACTTCACAAGCATTAGGTATATATAAAAATAATGTGAACTAAATAAAATAAATTCACAGCATAAGGACAAAATATAAGTTGCTGGATGGGAAAGGGAGTAAGGGATGCATATACTGGGTAAAAAGTGATGAATCATATTGTGAAAAATGGAATTGGACTGATAATGATAAACTTAATATAGTCTGTAGGGCATTTTATTACAGGGAATTTTATCCAGTCCTAGGACACCAGACAAGTTAGAGGTTGGAACATATTTTATATTCCTTGTTTGTGTTTTTATTGTCTGAGACATCTGAATACTGATAGCCAAGAGCTGGGCCAATAATCCTTCTCAGTGTTGTACTCTCAGAGGCCAGTATTCTTTCATGGAAGTTGGCGTGTGAGATGATTTATTTTCCTAAGACTGGAAGTGTTCCAAAGTTCCTTCCAATCCAAGGTCTTAGGTTTTGCTTTTTGTAAATGTGTTCCAAATAGGATTGCCATTTTACAACTTTATTAAAAACTATTGCTGCTAAATGTACAAAAAGCTGCTGATAATTTTGTTCAGGAGAGAAAAACTTCTAGTTATTTGATAAAATATTGATATTGAAATGTTTGTTTTAGTATGGACCGCTAGTTTGTAGAGATAAACTCAAAAGACCATGAAATATTGATCTTATTATATTTTAGTTTCTAAACAAGGTATATGATTATAAATATTAAATAGTAATTTACAACACCCTTCCTATACTATTCCAACAGGTCAAATAATTTTCTGTTTCTTCATTAGGGAGGGAAAATACATTTTAGTCAAGTCAAATGGAAGTTGTTCTGCTCAGATTATGATAATGCTAGTGAAATGGATCATAGATATGATGCCAGAGAAATATGAGTTCCCAACCTACTATTTTGATTTTCATCTAGGTGACTTTCTGTTTGTTGTTTCACTTCTAAGTTCCTCCAGAATTTGTTATTTTTTTAATGTTCATCTTTGTTAGGTGAATATTAAATGAAATGAATGCCAAATGCTCAGCAGCCATAATAGAGCTGACAAATATTGTGTATCTTCTTGTTATTATTTGTTTTCACTCTCAGGTCTTTATTATTTTAACAGATATATGCCTATAATTGTTATTCACACATTCCATTACAAATTTGGATTTTAATTTCTTATTTTCTCTTCTACATTTGGCTACTTCATGCTACAGACTGTTACTAAGTCTCCATGATCTGTGGGTGTTAGGCTGCCCTTAACATTGATGATTCCCACTCCTTGTCTAGATCATAGCATAGTTATTTCTAAGTTATAAATTCAGTTTCTCTTCCTTTACCCTCTGGAATGCTTCTAATAGTGTCTTGGTTTTGTTGTCTGGTCTTTGTAGCTAAACAACAGAATCAAAATTCATTCTTATTTTAGGAATGGAAAAATGCAAGTTTTTAATTCTAGGCTCCACAGAGACAACCATTCATGTCATTGGGTTCTGATTCACAATTTCCTGGGTTTGATTTAAGAATATGGGCAGGAGAAATGAGGTGGAATAAACATGCGTGGTCAGAGACCCAATAAAAAAGGATGTTAAAACTTTACAAAACCATACAGATTCAGAGATAGTAATGAAGCTGGAAAAAAAACCAGATTTGGTCATCAAGCACATATGAGAATTATATGAGATATAACTTCCCAACACATTTAGGAAAGGTTTGTTTTTTTTTTGGAGGGGTCACACATGTGATGCTTAGGGCTCACTCCTGGTTCTGTACCCAGGAAGTACTCCTGGTGGTGCTCAGGGGACTGTATGTGAAGCTGGGGATAAAACCTAGAACATATGTGTGCAAAGCAAGTTCTTTACCAGCTGTACTGTCTCTAGCCCCACCGACACATTTTTTCCATTTAATTTTTTTTCACTGACTACTGAATTGTGCTGCCAGAGTTCTATGGCCTGACTTGAAGAGACAGAAACAATTTAGACAGAAATGGTATTACCAATCTTTTTTGAGAGAAAATATCATCTCCATCACCCTCTAGTACTTCAGGGAACAAAGAAGGGCAGCAAAATCTAAGTTCCAAGGGGTCAAGGGCTCTGTCTGTTATGTTTGCTCCTGTTTTCTTAGCTTCTATGAATGCAGGAACAAAGTTGGTATGCTATAAATTTCCCTAGAGGATTTGTATTTTTATTCCTGGGTGTAGGAAGGAGTCTCTGTTTAGGATATCTTCCCTTCCCAACTTTTATATATTCTAGCATCAAACACAGCCTGACAAGGTTATGTTGCAACCAGCATCTGCCTCATTTTAGATGCAGGTCTTGAAGGGACGACAAGTCCATCATCTTTGCTGAGGAGGGTGAGATGGTCTATTTTTCTACTACTTTGTGATGCTCTGGGGATAATAAAAGGCTATAACCCCTTTACCCACTAGCCAACCATAGAAAAAGGACCTTCAGATCCTTTGTATGTCATTGACAGGGTTGTCCAATGTCACAAATCAGGATGAATGGCTGCAAAGCACAGCTCCGATATTTACAGGGTCTGCCTGGAAATGAGACAGACTTGCAGTCGATTTATCATAGAACTAACTCACTATGCTGCTTCAAGGCAGAGGGGACCATAAATACAAGAGATGAGAGAGAATCTGCAGTTTGAGCATTTTAATTCTGAGCAAGTAAATATGTGGACCTCATAGGGGCCATTGTCTCCCAACAGTTCGTTTCATTGTCATTTGTTTTCCCTCTGGCAGCTGGTGAAAATGTAGGGTGGAAGCTCAGTGCTACAGGAGCCGCACAAGGCACAGCACCCAGATTTGCTCATAAATTTCAGGATATAAAGTCTCAGAGAAAGAGAGATCTTTGAGGATAACTTCCATATCCTTAATTCACTCAAGTAAAATTTAAATATCTAGGATATTTAATTTTCTTCCACTTACATGATTTTAAACTCTTTTATTCCTTATTCCACTGTATTCTTTGTGCTCTGCTACATGTTCACTTTAGTGTGCAATCATAATTTTTCTTGAATTATTTTATAAATGGTTTCTTGCATTATTTTATAAACTAAATTACTTCTATTCTACTTGGGGATGAAGGTAGAAAGTAAATACACATTTAAAATTAACAGTGAAGTAATGGTTTAACTTTTGTCCCCCATTTCTTTTATAGTTAATAAATGTAAAAATTAGAGCTATTGTTTTCCAGGTAGTTTTCTGAAGATAATTTATGATAAATCCGTTGTGAACTTTAAACTTATAGTTTAGAGATAAATGTATACAATATTTAGCAATGCTAAAATGCAATGGAATCATGCATAAACTTGGGTCTGTGGGAAGCCATGGTTGTGGAGGTGGAGGTGTAGCTATGTGGAGTCCAACATAACTCCTAGAGTTCGCTCACACATGTGGGGGGGTCACATTGGCCAGACTTGGAGCAGGAATTTGGGCTCCTCTTCCCATTCCTCTAGGAGGAATGGTGTAGCTGTGAGCTCCCAGCCACCACACCCAGCAACTGGAGGAGAGACACTCCAGACCCACACCTGCAGCTCAGCCCCACATGGAGCAGTCCATGGAGTTCTGGAGGATGGTAAATGACTAGGCCAGTCCCTGGCTGAGTCCAACATAATTCCTAGGTTTTTCTCACACGTGGAGGGGAGCCACACTGGCCGAACTTGGAGCGGGGATTTGGGCTCCTCCTCCCATTCCTCAACCTCCACGTCAGAGGGACGTAACTGTGAGCTCCCAGCCACCAAACCCAGCAACCGGAAAAGAGACACTCCAGACCTACAGCTGTGCTGACATGCGGCCGCTCCACAGCCGCGTGGCATTCTTAGACAATAATGGAAGTTAGGACCAGGTCTTTCCCAGGATCTTTCACATTTATACACTGTAATGATCATTCTCCTGCAGGGCAGAGCCTGGCAAGCTACCCATGTCGCATTTGATATGGCCAAAACCAGTAACAGTTATAGACCTCATCCCCATGACCTGAAGGATTGGTTTGAGGCTCTACGTGTTCCTGGAGTGAGTAGAAGCCCTTGGGTTACACTAGCATGGGACAGGATATATGGAGATGTTACTGGTGCCTACTCAAGAAAATCGATGAACAACAGGAAGACAAGTTATACAAGTGATACAAGTGATGGGAAGCCAGGGGAGCAAACTTCTGATGGGTACCAAGCCCTAAGGAGCTGGAAGGTGAACAAATAGCGCATTGTGATAGAACTGGATTGATAAAGCTATCTCCTGACCTTGAGGTTAATAACAAAATGTAATAAAATATGACTAAAAACATCACTGAATAATTATCATAGTTGAAAATTGTATGTTTCCTGTTTCCTGTGTATGACACTGAGCATATCCTTTAAATTACTGCCTCAAGGTTAGATAACAGCACGGATGTGGTTTAGAGTTTAAGAAAGTCTGCCACCATAAATTAAATTGAGATTTTTCTGTTTCCAGTTATATTCAGTATGCACTCCTCTAGGAAATATGGAGCAACTTTTTAGAAGTGTTAGTCTACTGCCCCTCAAGGTGCTGCAGGTTTGGCTGCAGTGTCCAGTTGCAGTGTCGGCTGGTGGCAGACAGGAGACAGGCTTATCTACACACAGGGCTCTGCCCTGTGGTCCCTGGAACGTCAATAGCCTGATACAGAAAAAAGACTGGTGGGGCTGGGGGCAGGACTTTACTCCTTGTCCTGTCCTCCACCAGGCTCCCAGAAATCAGAAAACCTCACACAACATGACCACAGCCATCCTCTGGTCCTGACGCCACAGCTGGACACAGCCTAACCCAAAGAGAGAAGCTGAGTTCAAGCCCAGGCATGCGGGACACAGCAACTATGCAAGCAGATTTTTTTTAGGGAGCTGGGACTGGGACCACCTCCCCCCACTTTGGCTCCCTCCACAAAGGCCTGGCAGCCCTGCCCAGAACTGCTGCTGGGAATCTTGGCCGGACACCAGGTATTCAGGTGCAGAGTATAGACTATCTGCCTGCCCTCACTGTGCTAGACTGATGGGGCATCTTGGAGTGGGGGCAGGTTTTTGATCTTTGGGCCTGTCCTTCACCAGACTCCCAGAAGTCAGAAAACCTTGCATAACACAACCACAGTCATCCTCTGGTCTGGACTCCACAGCTGGACACAGCCCAATCCCCATGATGCATGGGCTTTATCTAAATATCTGATATACCACAAATATGTGGGAGTCATAGGCTAGGTAAGACAGAATAGGGAACCTTGTGCTGATAATAGTTGAAAATGATGGTACCATCCAAGAACTGAGCTTTGAATATAGGGGAAAAGATACACATGATAACCTCTAAATGTATGTATTACAATCCACAATGTGTAAGAAAGGGAAGTGAGGAGAGGAGAGAGAGAGAAAGAGAGAGGGAAAGAGAGAGGAGAAAGAAAAAAGAGACAAACAACTTGCCATGGAGGCAGGATGGGTGATGGGGGAGGGAAGTGGGGATATTGGTGGTGGGAAATGGGCATGGGTGGAGGTATGGGTGCTGGAACACTGTATGACTGAAACTCAAACATGAACATCTGTAATTGTATATCTCATGGTTGTATAATAGAATTTTTTTAAAAGAAAGTCTTAAAAGAGATAGATAAGTAAAATGTGCCTGCAATGGGGCAGGCAGGGTTTGGGTGGGTGTGTTTGGGAACTGGGTGGTGGGAATTGGCACTGGTGGACGGATGATTCTGGAACACTGTATTGTAGAAAACCAATTATGAGCATCCTTGTAATTCTATGTCTCACATGGTATAATAAGGATGGGGGGGAAGATGAAGGAGAGATGGAGAGAGACAGAGAGAAAGGGAACAAAGGAAGAAATGCCTGCTCTGGAGCTAGGAGAGGGGGAATGTGCGGACTTTGGGGGTGGGAATGGGGCACTGGTGAAGGGATGGGTGCTGGGACAATATGTGACTGAGACCCAATTATGAACATCTTTGTAATGTTGTTCTCATGGTGGTAAAATAAAAAATTAAAAAAGAGAAAGTCAGTCTAATTGTTTGATGGTTCTATTCACAGGTCTGGCCATGCTAGGGAGTCATGAAATGCTAACGCAGGGTCTTTCATAATATATGTTATAATAACATTTTAATTAGTTTTTACAAAATTATAAATCTTCATGAGTTTCACGACATAATATTTTTTGAGGATTATCTATGTTAACACATGTATAAGTACTTTGTTTCTCTTTCTCTTTTGTAAGGTTGTGCTATATCTGTTTATCTATTACTCAGCTGACGAATATATTGAGTTGTTTCCCTTTTTTATTTATTATTGATAATGCTGCTATGAACATTCACCTTCAGGTTTGTGTGTGAATATATGTTTTCCTTTATCTTGGTCTAACTACTTAGAAGTGAAATTGGTTGTCATATCATAACTTTATTTTTGACGTTTTGGGAAAGAAGTCACTGTTTTGACACATTGAAAGTGTCTTTTTGCCCCCCTAAGCATTTATTGAACTGTCCGTGTATTACATCCAAATGAAGATATTACATACTCATGTTTCTCAATGAACAAGTAAATCATATGCTAAGTACAGAAAGCAGCAGAAAAAAACAGGTAGGGGATAAACGGTCAGGGAGATAAAAGAAACAACATAATAAAAGTTGAAAAGATAAATACTGTTGGCAGTGAAAAACTGCTAAGGGGATGAAAATGAAATGTTTTTATGAAACAAGAGAGCAACTTAGGTGAAATGGTATAGCTTACCACTGAGAGAACAAATACCCAACCTGATGGAATGATGGTTGGGATTGCTTGGGATTTAATTGCAGCACTATCAGACGCTTTTATTTTTTCAATGGAATCAACATGAGCTACACAATTAGAAACTTATTCACAATTTTGTTTCAGTCATACAACATTTCAACATCATCCCTTCCCATTGTATCACTGTATCACTGTCTTCCCATTCATGGGTCGATTTGCTCGAGCGGGCACCAGTAACATCTCCATATGACCTGTCTTATGCAAGTAGAGCCCAAGGGCACCTGCTTGCTCCAGGAACATAAAGAGCCTCAAACCATTCCATCAGGTCATGGGAATGAGGTCTATAATTGTTACTGGTATCTGGCATATCAAATACGTCACGGGTAGCTTGCCAGGCTCTGCCGTGCGGGTAGCATACTCTTGTAGTCATCTCAAAATCCAGCATTTATTGATGAACCATGTGGCCGCAAGCCAGGCTGTAATCGGCTGGTCTGCTGGGTGGAGTTCTGACGAGGGGGAACTTCGGATGTGGAAAATGGAGGTCCTCATGGAGTGGGGGGGTTGTCTGGCTTGTTGTGAGGCTCTGCTGGGGTGGTGGGCCAGGGCTAGAACCTGCCATCCCTCCCGGGCACCTCATGAGCGGCTGGGCACAGTGAGAGCCAGTAGCAGTTCTGCCCCATGTCTGTCTCTCTCTTCCCATTGTATGTTTCCCAAAATCAGTGTCCCCAATTTTCCTCCCACCCTCAGACTTTTAAGCATGTTTCAAAGAAATTTTTTTCATCACTTTACTTTTATCTAAGTAGATAAACTTAGGAAAATGACTCAGAAACAATGAAAAGTAAAGCTGGTTATGGAAAATGTTACTCTTATTAAAGCATTGATGGAAAAGCAATATTTCATTATCAATTCAAACAACTCTATATTAAAACTTTACTTTTGAACAGAAAATTTGAAAACCACTGAATAGTATAAAATAAAAATCAATAGTAATCTTACATGTTAGAAATAACCATTTCTAATATTTTGCTACCAGCTTTATCCACTTTCATTTTTATACTGCTTATATGACTAGATCTTGAAATATATTTATATTTATTAAAAATACATGAGAATTTAATTATTTAATTTTTGCAATAAATAATATATCTTAAGCATTTTATAATATCTATAATATTATTAAAATTCTTAATGACTTTCATTATAATGAATAACTTGAGTATCAAATCAAATACATGCATGCACTTTATGGCATTTTTGTTCTCCTATATAAGAATTTTAATGTCAAAAGCTATTTTTATATGAATTAGTGCTCACTAAGTGATATACATATTGGTTAGTTAAGTATAACACTGTATTTTAAATTATTTTATATATTTATCAATTTATAAAATACCACTGCCTAGTCCTACATAAAAACAAAATAAAAGATGGTATTTTTGATTGGCAAGCTACCTGTGTCATATTTGCCAAAACTCAGCAACAATTATAGACCTCATTCCCATGACCTGTAGGAATGGTCTGAGGCTCTTTATGTTCCTGGAGCGAGCAGATGCCCTTGGGCTACACTAGCACAACAGGACATATGGAGATGTTACTGGTGTCCACGTGAGCAAATTGATGGACAGCAAGATAAGTGATACAAGTGATTTATGATTGCATTGATTTAAATGGAAAAATATTTTCAGAAAAGATCCAAAACAGAAAACAAGGTAAGATAAACAGACATGAAAATTTAATGATTTAAAATTGAAATGAGAATGTGTTATTATTAATATAAATAAGCCTAATATACATTTGGTAGGCTACAGATAATAGTCCTTATCACTTGTATCACTTGTATCACTTGTCTTCTCCTGGTTCATCAATTTGCTCAAGGGGGCACCAGTGACATCTCCATATGTCCTGTCGCAGGCTAGTGTAGCCCAAGGGCATCTGCTTGCTCCAGGAACATGAAGAGCGTCAGATCATTTTTTCAGGTAATGGGAATGAGGTTTATAATTGTTGCTGTGCTTTGGCATATCAAATATGACAAGGGTAGCTTGCCAATAAAAAATACCATCTTTTATTTTTTATGTAGGACTAGGCAGTGGTGTTTTTTAAATTGAGAAATATATAAAATAATTTAAAATAACAAAATAATAAAATGGGAAATAATATGAAGTCATTTTTTAAAGAAAGTCAAGAATCTGATAGTTATTTTAAAATCATCTGTACTAAATCTAAATAAACAGTATTAAATAGAAATGGGGTGTAATTATAGTTGGCGAAGGACAGGCGGGCATTGTGAATGCTTTTCCCGGCTTCTGCTGCATTGGCCAGTATTTCTGCTCTTCTCTCTTTGAGGTCTTCCTTTATCACTTCTCTGTACTGTTTGGTGAGCTTGGACATTCGCATTTGGTTGCCTGATGCTCGTGCCTAGCCATGTTGGCGAATGAGCTTGAGAGTTTTTGAAAACAGGCGTCCATTGTGTCTGTCTCTCTCTCGGCATTCTTCGCACAATCATGGAGGTGCTGAATCAGTCAGTTCTACTCTTCATCGACGTCGCCAATGAAGGCATCTTCCCATATTGCTGCAATGTTGCCAAAGATTTCCCAGTTGGTGGTCATTCTATGAGTTCTCTTAAATTTTACAGTCTTTTCTCCCAGTTTCGTGAAGTAGAATTTTGCACGAAGGAGATGGTGGTCTGATCCTGTTTGGAATTTTGGGACGATAGCAACATCGGTCAGGCAAAACCATCAATTGAATATGATGTGGTCAATTTCATTGTGGAACTGTCCACTAGGAGATTCCCCATGTCCAACGTTTCGCTTCAGCCTTCTGGAACTGTGAGTTCCCGTGAATGGTCTTGGTGGACATGATGAACTCATATAGTCTCTCACCCTGATCGTTCCATTCTAGGCCATGGGTCCTGATGTGGAGTTCTTCGGCAATCTTCTAGATCTTATCTTGGCATTAAAATCACCGACTATTATCTTGTAGAAGGTGTGATCTTTTATATAGAACTCGTCCAGTTCCATGTAGAACTTCTCAATTTCTTCTTCCTTGTATGTGGATGTTGGTGCATAGACAAAGAAGATAGAAACTGCTGGCAGTGGGCCACATCTCTTCAAGTGTAATTGTCCTATCCAGTTTGTTAGGTATTCAAATGAATCAATGTTCATGGCCATGTTCATGTTTACAAGGACACTGATGCCACCGATGCCTCTTTCATTGCATGTTCTGAGGAACAGTTCTTCTCCGGTGTTGAAAACAACGCTGATGCGATTGACACCTCCTCATCTCAGTCAGACCAATGATGTCATACTTGATCTTTTGCACTTACACCATCAGGTCCTTGATATATGTTTCTGATGCCAGTGTATGTGCATTGAACATACTGACAGTCATTTTAGTCCTTCGTTTTGGCAGCCTTGTTTGGCCATGAAATTTTATCAGGCACTCCTTGTATGTTCTTCTTAGTGCTGCCATAGTAAGGGCTCTTTCAGGGTCGGGAAAATAAACATTGTTATTACTGGTTTTGGCATATCAAATATGCATTGGAAAGCTTGCCAGTCTCTGCCATGAGGGTGCTATACTTTCAGTAGCTTGCAGGGCTCTCTGAGAGGAATGGGTAGAATATTCATGGTAATTTGGAGATAAATCTCACAACAGGGAGAGCTGGTATCTGCTCTGCCTGGTGTACCTAGCGTCTTTGGTTCACCATTCCTGGGCTTGAAGTATGCTTCTCTAAAGGGTGGGTCTCTGAAGGGTGGGTCTCTGTAGGCTGGGTCTCTGACAAGCTGGGCTGGAGATTGGCTTAATCTCTTGGGTGGAGATTTGAGGAGCTGTGGAATGTGGATGATGCAGATCACTGCCACAATGGTGTGGGGGTTCCTCTGAGTTCTTCTGAGGCTTATCAGGATGTTGGACTCTGGCCGGAAGTCACTCCGTGGTCAGTGGAGTGCAGTGCTTTCAACAGGGACAGCTGGCATATGCTCTGCCTGGTGTATCTGTGTCTGTGGTTCAAGCATTCCTGGGCTTGAAATACTCTTCTTTGAAGGCTGGGTCTCTAAAGGGGGTCTCTGTAGGCTGGGTCTCTGACAAGCCAGGCTGAAGATTGCTTAATCTCTTGGGTGGAGATCTGACAAGCTGTGGAGTGTGGATTATAAAGATGCTGCCTGCATGGCATGGGGCTCCTCTGGGTTCTGAAGCTCTATCAGGATCATAGACTCGGGCCAGAATTCACTCAATCAGTTTCATACTAATAATTTTTAAATCATGGATGCTTAGCTGAATGCATATTTTTTGCTTTTGTTTAGTGTGATTGTGGGAAGGTCAAGAATTGTTTAGAAACAATTTAACAGTATGTAGTTCATATCTTTAAAATGTTTATGGTCTGTAATACAATCTAAGGAAATACCCAGTAACAAAGATTTATTATATAAGATATTTATATAAGTTTTGATTAATGTTATGGAGCATATGTACTTAATTATTGTTCTTGCTTAAAATTATGCCTTAAATAATATTTTATTAATTAGTGTAATATATGTAAAAAATAAGACTGCAGAACTTTTTTATAGTATATAATACAGATGTAATATGTGTGTATATGAGTATACTTAAAGAGACAAAGACAGGAAGAGGATTTTAAAGATACATAATTGCAATATTAATTTTGGTTTCCTAGAGTAATTAAGGTAGAGTTAATTTAGATTTATTTATGTTCTCAATTTTTTTTTAAATTTCATTCTGCTAAAAAGTGCATATGCCATGGTTTATCCATGCAAGGAGCTATTACCTTGGAAAGTCCAGAAAAATATTCAGTGACCTTACATTTTCTTTTTGCTTAAGATTTAGTACACCCTGAATTTTCTGTGCTTTATATTATATTATTGTTTTTGCAGATTCCTGCCTACTAGGGAATGAGTAGTTTTTTTGTCTAACCTGTGGTAGTCTTTCGCTGAAGGCTGAAACTTGTTCCCTCAGCCTCAGATGGCTGAACCCTGCCTTATCCAGATAGAGCCGTTGAGACAGGTACTGACTACACAAGGGGCAATCACCTTCATTTCCTGCGCAAAAGCAGATTTTTTATTTATATCTGAATCCTCAAATAACTTCCTGAGTTTCTTAAGATTTTAGCATCTCTGTTGACTTTGTGTTGTTTCATGTTAAATAGAACATCTGTTTTCCAGATGGTTCTGCTCTTTATTTTTTTTACTGTATCAAAGGGGAGCAAAGAACTATAGAAAAACTGTTGATATGAGGCAGTGAGGCAAGTTTACATTTTGGTTCAAAGGAGACATACATGATTAAAGCCTCAAGGGAATAAGGAAAATTGTAGCTCTTCTGGGGTAGTGTGTATATATACATACTATATATATGTAGTATGTGTGTATTTACATATACACACATGCACACATACATATATATAGTGTGTATATATATGTATGTATGTATGTGTGCTTGTGTGTATATGTAAATAAATACATATATTTTATATTTTACAGAAACATGTTTTACCTTATTTTTTGACATAGATATGATAATTCTATAAAAATGAGCAATCATGATAAGGAATATCAGGTAGAGGATATGGCTATGGCTTAGTGGCTCACAATACCTGACTTTCCAGTATGAGACCAGGAGTTTGAACCTTGGTGCTTCCTACATGTACCACATATATCCAGCAGTTATGTTATAGGCCTGTATGTTGCAATGGAATGTTTGATCTAGTGCATCACAGCCAGGTATCTATATGCAGACAGGGCAACTAAAACATATGCTGCTCCCAGTGAGTATGATCACTAAAGATTCAGAAGAACTGTGACCAGAAAAATGGCCAAGTGACTATGTGCGAGAGTATCATAGCTTAAGCGTTTGCCTTTGGTCCAGTGTGTGAGCATCACTGCCAAGCATGTGTGAGCTCCTATCATAACAATATAAGTAATAAATGGACGATAGAGGGGAAAAATAGCCCCTTTCCTGAAAACTACATCTAAAGTAGTACTAGTTTGGCATGTTTATGGAAGGACCATCAGTGTGGCTGGAGCTATGAGTAATAATTCTGACAGGCAAAGGCCATCCTGCTGTCAGCTGCAATGTGCTTTGCTTTTTGTGGAAAAGGATAAAAGGTAGCATATTTCAGGAAAATGAGGAGATACAGGTAGAGTTACCTGTAAATTGTGTTATTTCATACATATAGAATTAACAGTTTCCAAGTAGTTCTGAACTTGGTTTCATATTTCAAGGACAAATAATTGAGTCTGGATGTATGCTGTACTACTCAATAGCCACTTGTCTTATGTGAGCAATAGAAATGTGACTAATGAGGGCCGGGAGCGATAGCCCAGCGGGTAGGGCATTTGCCTTGCACGCGACTGGCCCATGCCAACCATTCGATCCCGGCATCCCACATGGTCCCCCGAGCACCACTAGGAGTAATTTCTGAGTGCAGAGCCAGGAGAAACTCCTGAGCATTGCTGAGTGTGATTCCCCCCAAAAAAAAGCAAAAATAAAAAACAAACAAACAAAAAAAAGAAATGTAACTAATAAAAAATATGTGGAACTAGAAAGCTTACCATATGGCACTTCCAATCGCCTGTACCATATGGTCCCCCCAAGCTCCACCAAGAAAATAATCTCTGAATACAATGCCAGAAGAACTCAATCTGAGTAAACACTGTCAGGCATTGCCCAAAATCAAAAGCAAGAATGAAAATAAATGAGATGTGCTCTAAGCACACACTAGATTTCAAAGTTTAGGCACTAAAAGAGAATGCAAAATGTATCACTTGTCACTTGTGTTCCCATTGTTCATGGATTTTCTTGAGTGGGCACCAGTAAAATCTCCATACATCCATAAGCATGATGGGTTCTAGCCCTGGCCTGCCACCCCAGCAGAGCCTCACAACAAGCCAGACCACCCTCTCCGACTCCATGGGGCCCACCATTTTCCACATCCGGACTTCCCAAGGGCATCTGCTTGCTCCAGAGATAGGAAGAGCCTCAAACCATTCCTTCAGTTCATAGGAATGAGGTCCATAATTGTTAAGTGTTTTTGGCATATCAAATACAACACAGGTAGCTCACTAGGCTCTGCCGTGTATCATTATTATTAACTAACTACATGTTTAAATGACAACATATTCTATATGTATGAAATGCATATTAAATATATAACATATTACTAAACAAATAAATACATTTTAATCAGAAAACTTATAATATAGTTTGTGGTACTTAATTTTACATATACGAAATAGCATAATTTACAGGTAACTCTACCTGTATCTCCTTATTTTCCTGCTATCAGAAAATTAATCAAGTATTGTTCGGGGCGCTCCGCGAGGTCCCCGACAGTGCAGGGAAGCGAAGTTCCCTTCTACCTCCGAAGCCAGCGAGGAATGGATGAAAACTCAGGAATCCGATGCAGTTTTAAAAGGCTTTACTTATCACAGGTTCAGGCATACAAATCAGCAAAAGGAAAAGCCCGGTGCTTAGGATTCCAGGCTAGAACCCCAGCCACGTGTAGGCCAAGATGGCGACCACCACATGTAAAGGCTTTGAGAAAGGAGAAGACAGACTTCCAAGCAGGGGCGACTGCTTGGAAGAGCCCCCAAAGAAGCGGGTGAGAGTGAAAACCGGCTAGTTTATACCCCCTGCAACTCAGACCTTCCTCCCACTGTTATGGAAAGCAGGGAGGGTCAAATGTCCTTAGGTAATCCCTCCCTGCACCTCACCTAGGCCCTTTTATTATGCTAATGTTTTGAGCCAAATGCAGCAGCCCTTAAAGGAGTCCTGCAACAACTCCCCTGATTAGTTTACTAATAAAAATTGAAAAGGTAAGAAATATTTAGTAATGTACAGAAAATTAAGATAAGAAAAAACAATTCGAATTACAAAATGATAATACATGTTACTTTAGGATCCTAACTTGTTTTTTGGACCCAAAGCAAAGTTCAAGACAAAGTGTTTCTAGCTGTCTGATTATAACGGACTATAGTTTGCACTGTCCATAATTTGTGAGAGTCAATTTGCTATATTTTATGTAAAGTCGGGTATCTGGAACAAAGTCTGTGGGGCTACTTCTGGAACAGCAATAGCGGTGATCATATGAGTATGAGTCTCTGGAGAGCAGCGATCAGGAACTCGTTGAATTGTCAGGAACACTGGATCGGGTCTCAGGAACACTGGAACAAGTATCTCGAATTCTGGAACAGGAGTCTTGAGTGCTGGAACAGGTGTCCGGAACATCGGTGTGATATCTCGAACTCTGGAACAGGGAGTCTTGAGCGCTGGAGCAGGTGTCTGGAACATTGGTGTGGGGCGTCTTGCAGGGGCTTCTTTAGCAAGTGGACACTGGCACCGGTAACTGTACCTGTAGCTTAATTTTTAGGCGAGACAAAAACACTTTTCAAGGTTAATCACAAGTAGAGATTTTAAGGCTTTGCAGGGATCCAAGTCTGGGATGGAGAGAAGAACATAAAGAAGCTCCAACATGGGTGGAGCAGGGAAATAAGTATGAGAATTGATGATTTTAAAATTGATAAATCTAGTGGATCAGCAGTGGAGCTGATGAATGTAATAGAGGTTTGTAGTGGTCAGAAATTGAGAAGGTAGTAGTTGAGACATAACATAAACACAACATTAATCACAAACATAATGGTGGCCACCACATGCACACACACACGCACACATACATTTGATCGATCAATATCTTACAGCTGTATATGTGACCCATCTAGGGTGATAAATGGTAACGAGTCAAGCGCTTCATGAATATAAAGCCGGCAAATGATGGTGAGAAAGTGTCTTTTCCTGTGAATAGAGCATTGGGAAAAATTATTTTTGCAAATTATTAAATTTTTTGTGAGCACTGTTTTAGGAGTCTCGGAGTATTGAGCACTGTAGCACAGGTTTACTGCATTCCAATATCTTATCCTGTGAACAGAATCATTAAAAATTTTTTTTCATTGATATAGCAAACATTTTTCTAATGAGCACTGTGATCAGAGTCCAAAGCCTCGAGCAACATAGAAGGAATCTGCAGCAGCCAAGTTCTTTTCCTGCAAATACCTGTGAGCAAAACATTAAAAAAAGGAAACTCTAACATTAATCCTTGAAACATATGGACATTGAGCACTATGCTCAGAGTCCACCCATTTTCCCCTTTTTTTTTTTATAAGAAAGAAAATATTTAGGCTGTAAGGCAAGATATTAGACATGAACCATGATCACAGACTGCAAAACAAGATCATTATTAAAATGAACCAATCCAGGAGATTTAAACAGCATTTTGCAATTTAAAATTTAAGACTTTATATTGAAAGAATTAGTTGTTTTCTGATTCTTGGAGAATTCTAGTCTAACAAGTCGCAGAGGAACCCAGAGTTTCTTGGTAGGGTTATCATCTGTAGAAATGAAAGCATAACCTCTTCCCGAATGAGGAGGTGACCTGCAATCCATTTATCATCAATTTTCACCCAGATAGGTGAATTGACTGTTTTTGAGTTTGCATATCTTCTTGAAAGTGACGTTCAGCCACGGTATAGGGATCTCCTTGAGGTATATTTAAGAAGTTTAAGGTGAATAATGTTAAAGATAAAGAATCCATTGGAGGCATACTTGTTTTTCGTTGCTTTAATAACTGAGTTTTAAGCGTTCTGTGGGCACGTTCAACAATTCCTTGTCCTTGTGGATTATATGGAATTTCTGTAATATGTTTGATCTGCCATTCCTCGCAAAAGGATTTGAAGGTTTTGCTGGTGTAAGCAGGACCATTATCTGTTTTTATGGTATGGGGAATACCCATGACGGAGAAGCACTGGAGTAAAAATGAACAGATTTAGCTCTTTCAGACGTCATAGGAACAGCCCATATGAACCGGGAATATGTATCAATGACCACATGAAGGAAAGGTTTGTTGGGAAATAAGTTAGTATGAGTTATATATCCATCTGCCACAATTGGTTTGTCTGTAAACCTCGAGGATTTGCTCCTGCTACATGAGACGTACAATGTAAAGGAGCACAGACAGGACAGTTGCAGACAATTTGTCTAGCTTGTCTCCATGGGATGCCATGGTGTACATGAAGGAGGCGGGCATTTGTATGTAGAGTCTGGTGCTCTTCCTCAGCTGATTTAAATACTGGTGCTGCCAAGAGATCTACTGCTTCATTTCCTCGAACCATCGGCCCAGGGAGTCGGCTGTGAGAACGGATGTGGGAGATGTATATAGGGAATGTTCTATTTCAGAGGAGATCTTGTAGTTTATGGAGTAGCTCCTGAATTATAGGATTATGGGCATTTAAAGAAGCAGTGACAATTCCAGGAAATAAACCAACTACATATGCAGAATCACTCACCACATTACATGGGCCAGATACATGGGATAGTAAATGTATCAGGGTGGCGAGTTCCACTTGTTGGGCAGATTTATAATTTGTATGCACAGTAGTGGTCAACGAAGGACCTGTAATTCCACCCCTTCCTGATGAGGAGCCATCAATATAATACACTGGAGCATCAGGAATGGGAGAGGAGCGGACAATGGTGGAAATTACAAAAGGTGTCCTTTTCAGAAATTCCCAGGTTTTTCCAGCTGGGTAATTGTCGGGGGCGCCCCGCGGGGTCCCGACAGTGCCGGAAGCGAGTTCCTTCCCTTTCCCAAAAAGAGTCCTGCAACAGGTAATGATAAGATATTTCTCCTGAAAAATCTGCTAAAGCTCTCTGAAGGATTTCACTGAGTGGTGAAACAGCTTCAATTTCTTTTTAGGGTCAGGTAGTACAATTACATGGGGATCATGTCCAAGTAATACTTGGGTTCTTGATCTTCCCTTAATTATAAGGTTAGCTATCATCTCAAGGTAAGGTGTAGCAGTACGATTCTGCTTGTTATGTAAGAAAACCCATTCTAACGGTCCAGATAATTGGGCTATAGCAGCAGTTGGAGACTCGGGAGTGTTGAAGACCAATAACCATACCTTTTCTCCGGGATTAAATCTGGAGAGGTAAGATTTTGAAGCCGATCCATGAAAAAGTTCAATTCCTTCTGAGCTTTAGGAGTTAGCTGCCTTGGGCTATTTAAAGTAGGATCACCTTCAAGGGTGCGGAACAGGTTACTGAGCTCACAGTTAGGAATACCAAGGGGGGGGCGCACCCAGTTGATATCCCCCAGCAGTTTTTGAAAATCTTTCAAGGTTTTGAGCCCTTTTTGACTAATGGAAATTTTTTGAGGACGCACTGTAGTGCCGCCAAGAGCATAGCCCAAATATTCATATGGAGGCTGCATCTGGATTTTTTCTGGAGTTACTTGTAAGCCAGCCTCTGGTAAAACTGTCATTACATCATTATATAAATTTTGGAGATCTCTGGAATTATCACAAGCTAGCAGGATATCATCCATGTAGTGGATGATGTATGCACCAGGAAATTTAGCACGAATGGGTCGCAAAACCTCATCAACAAAGTGTTGACACATCGTAGGTGAATTAGTCATCCCTTGGGGCAATACTGTCCATTGAAACCTACGTAAAGGACCTTTATGATTAATGGAAGGGACTGAAAATGCAAACCTTTTCCGATCATCTGGGTGGATAGGTATGCTGTAAAAGCAGTCTTTTAAATCTATGATAATTAGCGGCCAATCTTTAGGAATAGCTGCTGGAGAGGGGAGCCCAGGTTGCAGGGCTCCCATGGGGACCATAGTAGAATTTACATTCCTTAAGTCAATCAGCAAACGCCATTTGCCTGATTTTTTCTGTATTACAAAAACAGGAGAATTCCATTCTGAAAACGTTTCCTCAATATGTCCTAATTTCAGCTGTTCTTCCACTAGATTTGTTAGCGCCTCTAACTTTTTTGGTATTGAGGGGCCACTGTGGTGTCCATATAGGTTTGTCAGACTTCCACTGAATACGGATAGGTGGTGGGCGCAACCACAGCGGCCCCAATTAAAAAGGGTTACTCCCTGTGTTAGGCTTATTATGGAGAGCTGGAACTGGTGCCAGATGGGGAATTGGACGAGGTATGTGAAATACTCGTCCAGAGACAGACATCGGGCAGAGCTGCTACTTGCTCTCCCTGTGCCCAGCCGCTCACAAGGAGACCAGGAGAGATGGTGGGTTCTAGCCCTGGCCCCACAGCCCAAAAAGAGCCTTGCAACAAGCCAGATGACCCCCCACTCCATGAGGGCCTCCATTTTCCACATCCGAACTTCTCTCTCGTCAGAACTCCACCCAGCATACCAGCCTATCACAGTCCAGCTCATCGAAATCCACCCTGCTGCAGTCTTTTTAATCCGCCCATGTATGCTGATCCAGAGACAGACATAGGGCAGAGCTGCTACTTGCTCTCCCTGTGCCCAGCCGCTCACAAGGAGCCCAGGAGAGATGGTGGGTTCTAGCCCTGGCCCGCCAGCCCAGCAGAGCCTTGCAACAAGCCAGATGACCCCCACTCCATGAGGGCCTCCATTTTTCCACATCCAGACTTCTCTCTCGTCAGAACTCCACCCAGCAGACCAACCTATCACAACCCGGCTCGTGAGGCCGCAAGCGGCCTCGCGGTTCATCATTAAATGCTGGACTTAGAGATGACTGATAGAGTATGCTACCTGCACGGCAGAGCCTGGCAAGCTACCCACGTTGTATTTGATATGCCAAATACCAGTAACAATTATAGACCTCATTCCGGAATGGATTGTGGCTCTTTTTGTTCCTGGAGCAAGCAGATGCCCTTGGGCTCTACTAGCATGAGACAGGACATATGGAGATGTTACTGGGGCCCGCTCGAGCAAATCGATGAACAACGGGAAGACAGTGATACAGTGATACAGTGATGTGAATTACTGCCCCCCCACTGCTCCAGTATGTCTCGACCCCATAAAGTTAAAGGCATAGGGGCTATATAAGGCTGGACCATGGCTACATTCCCTTCAGGGCCAATACACGGCAGCCATCTCGCACTCTGTCGGAGAAGAGAGGAGGAGATATTGCCTACCCCGCTCAGGCTATGGGACACTTTCTTTTAGGGCCCAGTTAGAGGGCCAATACTTGGTGAAGATTATGGATATGTCTGCCCCTCTATCCAACATGCCTTTGAATTTCCTTTTATAAATTTCGATGGGTATAACCGGCCGCTTGGCCTGAGAAATTCTGGTAGTGTACCCAACTAGATAGTTAGCAGGTGGCTGGTGGGCTTGGTTCTGTGTGGCTGTATAACCAACAATGAAGTTGGCAGAAGGGTTTGTACTGTTTAAGCCACCAGTTCTAGGGTGTTCGGACTGACTACATGGATCCTCAAAAAATAATAATAGTTTAGCAAGCGGTTCCCCTTTTCAAAAGTCCATTTAGTTGGCACAGATATTGACAGTATTATCTCTCCATGAGATTCAGGATCCAGAAGTCCGAAATGCACCTTAATTCCCTTAAATTTCAGCCAATCGCTCCCCTGAATTAAACCCATACTACCTGGGGAGCAGGTCCTTTTTATCCCTGTTTTTAGCATGTAAGGATCTTGACTTGGGTATATTGTGACAGTCTTAGAGCAGAGAATGTCGAGACTGCCATTGCCTGATGGGGTAGGCCAGAGAGCATTTATTGACTGTAATTCTGTGGATTCTGATTCGGAGGATACTGGGCAGGTGGAATGAACGAGAGTGCCCCTGGATTCAGCTGGGCCTGGGGCTGGCCCCCACCCAGTTTCCGCATTAGGGGAGGCATAGATGTTATTTGAGCCTTCGGAGCTTGTGGAACCTGGGAGGGGGTCCATGTAACATTTTCCCATAAAGGGATTATTAGAATGTTGCCCTGTATTGATAGTTTTAGAAGATGGGCAATCTCTACGGGTGTGTCCCTTCTTTCTGCAGCTAAAGCAGGTTATCTGTCCAGATGAAGCCTGAGGCTGACTTCGCCTCCAAGACCAACAGTCTCTGGCCCAATGTTTTCCCTTTCTGCACCTTGGGCATGGTCCAGGTGGGGCCCTCCGAGGGGTGGAGTTGCGATTATTAGCATAGTTTCTCTGATCATTGTTTATCCTTTGAAGTTTATTGTTTCTCCCCTGAAGCTGTTTGACATTTCATCCCTCTCCTGATCCTCCTGCTGTATGGGATAAGCCTCTATAGCATTCTGTGTCCCATGGGAGGTCAAACCGACATTTCTACAGGCCTTTAGATATCCCATGAGGTCTTCCTTATCCTTAATATTATATAGTATTGCTCAACAATTTTGATTAGCATTCTCATATGCTAAGGTTCGTTTTAGGATTTCTTGAGTGGTTGGGTCTTGAACCTGTCTTTGGATTGTTTCACTTAATCTCCCATCAAAATCAAAGTATGGTTCATTACGACCCTGGTAAATTTTTGTATAGCTACCTAGAAATTCTGGGTCGGAACTTACTTTTTCCCACGCTTTTAATACTGTCTCCCGAACAAATTTTAAAATAGGTTCAGGTAATGTCGCTTGTTTTGCTTTCTTTTGCCATTCACCTTCACCTTTTAGCATGGCAAAAGTTATATTATGGCCAGATTCTTTTTCTCTTAAAGTGTCAATATTCATGTTAACCCCATCTGTATACCACATTTGCCATTGCATGAACTGTGATTGGTTCAGACAAGTATGGGCTACCATTTCAAAGTCTGCCAATACCCACTGATTATTTTGGCTCCAATCAGCTAAATATTTTAAAGAATAAGGACTTAATATTCCAAACTTGTCGCAAGCCTTTCTAAACGGGGGTTATTGACTCAATTTTTAAGTCTTCATGAATCAGTTTTACTTTATCTTTAGATTGGTCATGAGAAAGATTGCTGCGCTTTGCTCTTTGATTATTATTAGATTGACAACCACAGTAACTGCAAGGCTCGTGGGGCTTGCACAAGCTAACCTGTTCCTCCCATTCTTCCTCATCAGAGCTTGTAGTATCTGCCAGTGGAGCATTTTCCCCTTTGAGGGTATTAACTTTGGGGAGATTTTCAGCTTGGGAATTTGCCTCCTCTGGGTTTTCCTGTTCCTCCTCTAAGTTATCAGCCACATTAGAATTCATTTTAGATTTTTTTCGCTGGGAATGTATACACCTTTTTCAAGTCTACCGCCTTGGTGCGTGTTTGTGAATGGCTTTTAGTTGGTTCACGCCTCAGTATTGGGTATGCGCTAGGTCCTGATTGATAAGTTATGAAATCAGAGATCTCCCTGTGTAACACATCCATTTCTTGATTTAAGTTTTCAAGTTTCCTATATATTTCTTCCTTTTGTTCTTTCAATCTTATGTGTAACTTCCAAACCTCCTCTTTCTGTCCATCTATTCTAACTCTCTGTTTGTCAATTTCTTCCTCTAAGATAGTGCTGATTTTATTGATATCCTTCTTCTGCTCTTCAAATTTTACTTCAAATTTTAAATCCTGTTTAATAATTTTACTTTCCTGTTCTTCTAATTTTTCTTTGAATTTTAAATCCTGTTCTTCTAATTTTTCTTTGAATTTTAAATCCTGTTCTTCTAATTTTTTCCTCAAATTTTAAATTCTGTTTAATAATTTTACTTTCCTGTTCTTCTAATTTCTTTTCAAATTTTAAACTCTGTTTAATAATTCTGTCCTCAAGCTTTAAGACCAGTCTACCTGTAGTTATGATCCTCACTTATTTCTTTAATCGCTGAGTAAACCTCGTCCCTTAAGATTGCATTCAATTTATTACTTTCTTCCCTTTCTCTATTAAACATCATCCTTACACAAAGGTACAGTTTAAAAATCGCAACGACCCAGATGATTTGTGAAAAGATAGAGTAGTTCTCAGAAAGGAACTTTATGGACTGGACTATGTATGGTTCTGAGCCAATAAAAGATACAATGTATCTATGCCATGAGCTATCCATCATTTTACTCACGGTTCGGAGGCAGATGATCTCTGTCCGATGATAATTAGACCAGACGATGTTCGTGGTGCCCACGCCAGGGACGCCAAATTTCGGGCGCTCCACCGGGTCCCCAACAGTGCCGGGAAGCAAGTTCCCTTCTACCTCCGGCCGGTGAGAATGGATGAAAACTCAGGAATCTGATGCAGTTTTAAAAGGCTTTACTTATCACAGGTTCAGGCATACAAATCAGCAAAAGGAAATGCTGTTTGCCTCCAAGCAAGCAAGCATGGCTCTCTAATAAGTCTAAAGGCCAATATCTAAAACAACTAAAGAAAAGTAAAGACAAAGATCTTGTGAAGGCTTGGAGAAATATATACCTGGCTATAGAAAATCTATGGCACAGATGCATGCCTTTGTATTTCGAGATACAGTTCATCTCAGATGCCCTTCCCCCCATCTGCATAGGGCCTGCTGGAAAACCAAGGACCTGCAGTCTTGACTAGGGCAACATTAACATTTCAGTGGGACTAGGTTAAGTCCTTGGAGAGGTTACCTGAGGGGATTGACCCTAATTGCTTTCTCTTGATGTGACCTGGTCAGACCTCAAAAGGATATAAAAGCAATACCTTGCTCTCTTCTCTTCTCTTCTCTTCTCTTCTCTTCTCTTCTCTTCTCTTCTCTTCTCTTCTCTTCTCTTCTCTTCTCTTCTCTTCTCTTCTCTTCTCTTCTCTTCTCTTCTCTTCTCTTCTCTTCTCTTCTCTTCTCTTCTCTTCTCTTCTCTTCTCTTCTCTTCTCTTCTCTCTCTCCTCTCCTCTCCTCTCCTCTCTCTCTCCTCTCCTCTCCTCTCCTCTCCTCTCCTCTCCTCTCCTCTCCTCTCTCTCTCCTCTCCTCTCCTCCTCTCCTCTCCTCTCTCCTCTCCTCCTCCCTCTCCTCTCCTCTCCTCTCCTCTCCTCTCCTCTCCTCTCCTCTCCTCTCCTCTCCTCTCCTCTCCTCTCCTCTCCTCTCCTCTCCTCTCCTCTCCTCTCTCCTCCTCTCCTCCTCCCTCTCCTCTCCTCTCCCTCTCCTCTCCTCTCCTCTCCTCTCCTCTCCTCTCTTCTCCTCTCTTCCTCCTCTCCTCTCTCTCCTCTCTCTCCTCTCCTCTCCTCTCCTCTCCTCTCCTCTCCTCTTCTCTCCTCTCCTCTCCCTCTCTCCCTTCCTCCTCTCCTCTCCTCTCCTCTCCCCTCCTCCCATCCTCTCCTCTCCCCTCCCCTCCTCTCCCCTCCTCTCCTCTCCTCTCCTCTCCTCTCCTCTGGTCTCCCCTCCCCTTCCCTCCCCTCCCCTCTCCCTCCTTCCTCTCCCCCCTCCCCTCCCTCCTCTCCTCCTCTTCTCTCTTCTTTCTTCTCTCTTCTCTCTTCCTTACTCTCCTCTCCTCTCTCCTCCTCCTTCCCTCCTCTCCTCTCCCTCTCCTCTCCTCTCCTCTCCCCTCCCCTCCTCTCCTCTCCCTCCCTCCCCTCCCTCTCCTCTCCCCTCCCCTCCCTCCTCCCCTCCTCTCCCCTCCTCTCCTCTCCCTCTCCTCTCCTCTCCTCTCCTCTCCCCTCCCCTCCCCTCCCCCCCCTCTCTCCTCCTCTCTCTCTCTTCTTTCTTCTCTCTTCTCTCTTCCTTACTCTCCTCTCCTCTCCCTCCCCTTCCCTCCTCTCCCCTTCCCTCCTCTTCCCTCCTCTCCCCTCCTCTCCCTCTCCTCTCCTCTCCCCTCCCTCCCCCTCCCCCCCCTCCCCTCCCTCCTCTCCTCCTCTTCTCTCTCTTCTTTCTTCTCTCTTCTCTCTTCTTTTCCTCTCCTCTCCTCTCCTCTCCTCTCCTCTCCTCTCTCCTCTCCTTCCCTCTCCTCTCCTCTCCTCTCCTTTCCTCTCCTCTCCTCTCCTCTCCTCTCCTCTCCTCTCCTCTCCTCTCTCTCCTCTCCTCTCCTCTCCTCTTCTCTCCTCTCCTCTCCTTTCCTCTCCTCTCCTCTCAAACCTACACGTGGCCAGGGCCCAGCCAGTAACCTAAAGTCTGGGGGTTTATTGAATTGTATACCAGAACAAGTGTGAGTAAAACCTTTTGAAACTGCTGGATTTGAGAGTCTTTTTCTGTCCAGCTCTTGGGGCAGAAGGGATCCCCGTACTAGTTCCACAATTTTGTTGGATAACCCAGCATTCTCTGACAGTTCTCTTTTATTATAGCTGAGCAGTAGTCCATTTTTTACTGCACTTTCTTGACCCATTCATATGTTATTGTGCACTTACTTTGTTTTTCTGATGATTCTCAGGGGACCATGTGGTGTTGGAAATCAAATCCAGGTCTCTTGCATGCAAAACATGAATGCAGTTCATTGAAGTATCTCTCCAGTTCTCCCTGGGATTTTATAAACTAGTATTTTAGGGGCCAGAGCGATAGCCCAGCAGTAGGGCATTGCCTTGCATGTGGTCATCCTGTGCCGACCTTGGTTTGATCCCTGGCATCCCATATTGTCTCCCAAGCACAGCCAGGAGTGATTTCTGAGTGCAGAGCCAGGAGTAACCCCTGAGCATGGCTGGGTGTGACCCAAAAAGCAAAATAAATAAATAAATAAATAAAGACCTACCATTGCCCGACATTGAGGTCAATGGAGAGAGAACTCATCCTGCCATGTTATATTCTCTAAAATCACCAAGACTCTCTTCACAGGACTCATACTTCTACGACCAAGTATACCCTTTTTCATCTATGAAGGAGCTCTTGGGTATGCTGAGTCTTGTATATTTCCAACATTAGGGTCTCTCTATACTTGGGAAGTAATTCACATACCCACAGGACTGCTAGACTTGAGTTATTGGCAGGTGTCTAAACTTTTTGTGTGTCTAGAAGTGAGTTTATAATAATAAATGTTAGTTCACTCATAAATTATGGCAGAGCTTTAAACTAAACTTTAAGGATTTGTGGCTTATAGCTAAAGGTAGACATCCTTGGATCAGTAAGATTGAGGGAGGGCATTTGGCTATTGCGATTTGGAGACAACCACTGGACTAGAGCCATTACCGACTGGATCCCACAGGATGTCAAAAAGATCATGTAGCCGCCCACCTACAAGATGGTCAGACTTCCTTGTAAAGACCCTGAAGGAACGGTTTGAGGCTCTTCATATTCCTGAATCAACCAGATGCCATTGGGCTACATTGGCACGTTATAGGGTCCAATGGAAATGTTACTGGCGCCCGCTGGAGCAAATCGATGAATAACAGGATTCAAGTGATCAAGTGATCAAGTGATTTGGCTATTACAATAAAATTTCTGGAGTTTAGAGTCTGGACACAGTGCTCCATATCAGTTGGGTCTTTCCTTGCTTTATAATGGGGGTCTCTGGAGTTCTGAAGATTTGAGACCCCCCAAGATCCTTTTTCTCCCCTAACATAGTCTGAAATGTGTTTTTCAAGGGCTGTAGAGCTCTGTGTAAAGGTCTTTACCACTATACCACAGAATTTTAGGCCACTCACTTTCAAAAGTGCAGGCCCCAAGGGAATCAGACATACCTAATAAAAAGCTGATAAGAGTTGAGTGTGATATCACTGTATCACTGTCTTCCCATTCATTATCGATTTCCTTGAACAGGCACCAGTAACATCTCCATATGTCCTGTCTCATGCTAGTAGAGCCCAAGGGCATCTGCTTGCTCCAGGAACATAAAGAGCCTCAAACCATTATATTAGGTCATGGTAATGAGGTCTATAATTGTTACTGGTATTTGTCATATCAAATACAACATGGGTAGCTTGCCAGTCTTGCCATGCGGGTGGAATACTCTTGTAGTCACCTCTAAATACAGCATTTATTGGTGAACTGTGCGGCCACAAGTGACCCCACAAGCCAGGCTGTGATAGGCTCTTCTGCTGGGTGGAGTTCTAATGAGAGGGGAAGTCCGGATGTGGAAAATGGCAGCCCTCATGGAGTGGGGGGGTCGTCTGGCTTGTTGCAAGGCTGGGGTGGCCGGTCAGGGCTAGAACCCGCTGGGGTGGCGGGTCAGGGCTAGAACCCGCCATCCCTCCCGAGCAAAGGGAGAGCGAGTAGCAGCTCGCCCCATGTCTGTGAGTCTCTGGATCAGCATACCTGGGCCGGACTTGAAAAGACTGCTGCAGGGTGGGTGTCGATGATCCGCGCTGTGATAGGCTGGTCTGCTGGGTGGAGTTCTGACAAATGGGAGGTCCGGATGTGTGAAATGGTGACCCTCATGGAGTGGGGGGGTCATCTGGCTTGTTGCGAGGCTCTGCTAGGGTGGCAGGCCAGGACTCGAACCTGCCATCCCTCCTGGGTGCCTTGTAAGTGGCTGGGCACAGGGAGAGCCAGTAGCAGCTCTTCCCCATGTCTGTGAATCTCAGACATGGGGATATATAAAATCAAGAGTGCACTCTTGAAATCAAGAGTACTTGTGATATACAGTTGTTTTATGGTTTTACTTATTTTTAGAATAGAGGATTCATCTAGCAGTGTTCTGGAGGTTCTGAGGTTTGTGCCAACAATTCTCTGTT
The DNA here is from genome assembly GCA_021461705.1 of Cryptotis parvus. NCBI lineage: Eukaryota > Metazoa > Chordata > Mammalia > Eulipotyphla > Soricidae > Cryptotis > Cryptotis parvus. The sequence goes on from JAJIBD010010897.1 coordinate 29,863, forward strand.
CTGTGGTATGGGTCTTGCTCTAGGGTGCTTAGGCTTGATTGTCTCAGAGTTCCCTAGTGCCATGGAATTGAGAATCTCACACATACTAGGCATGTTGTCCACTATTTGTGTTATCTCCCAGACCTTTAAACCATTTTAAGGGAATCCCCCTGGAACAATAAGCTCTGCTATAATTTATGAATGAATTAACATTTATTATTATAAACTCACTTCTATACACACAAAAAAGCAGATGTACCATAAGATTTAAAAATCTATAGGCATAGAAAATACATACCATAATAAATGAAGGTCAATAGATTTAGGACAGTGTACTTTGAAGATTGAGAAGATAAATTTTTTACAGTGAATATAAAAATCAGCTGGCTGAGGATTCTCTATCTAGATGTATGAGTTTCTTTCAGAATGAGCTTATTTTAGTAAATATTGGCACGTCAGTAAATATTAGAATAAAATAGTGCCACTAAAAATAATATAGCTTCTTTGTCTAATGGCACACATAAAGAGGCAGCACCATGTCTAATTTATACGTTGTTGTTTCTCTACTGTGGCTGTTACAAAGCAATTACTCAATATTCTGATTCGATGGTTGAAAGCTGTGTTTTAAAGCAGTGCTTCTAAACCTGCAGCTATATGGTCTCTTCTGAGTTCACCTAGGATATTTGAGGGAGCCACAAGTAAAAATTTCATAGATAGGGACCATGACATGAGACTTCAAGGCTAACTGGTAGGACAAAGAGGTTATAGGAATGAAAAATGGTCAGAAAGGGGCAAGGATGGGAAAAGGTTAAGAAACACTGTTCTAAAAGACTAAGGAATATACTGAATTAGCCTTGGAAAGCTTTCTCTATAATAGAATTGTGGATAAAACATGAATGCTAATATTTGTGTACTTTCCTGCTTTCATTTAATAAATCATAAAATATGTAGAATTTAGAAGTACTGAATAGCTTAATAGCAAGCTCTATCACCGATATCTGAGATACAGGGTTAATGCTAGTTGATCTGGGCATTTATTCTCAAAATAACAAACTAAAAGCTTGAGCTAAAGGTTTGACCAAACCATATATCTGAAATTGTTCTGTTCTATTTATTTGAATACTTTCCTGATGCTGATTCAGTACAGAAAAAGTCTTCTGTAAAATAAGTCTCTGGAAAATATGAACTAAAATCCTGAAAATCCATGATCATCAATGGATACAATAAATTGTCAAACCAAAATTATAAGTTTTTTGCTCTTAATTACTTATGTGAGGCTGTATTTTCAGATCTTGTGAATATTTGGATGAGTTTCTTTCCCCATTTAAAAGCTGGATGTAGTTTCATGATCACAGGCTGGTCCAAAACTTTGAACAGTGAGTGAATTACTACACTGGCAAAAATTTTAATACTGGTACCTTGTGTAGTAGTGGTCTCACTCTTGATTTCATATATTAATTTCTGACATGAAAGTTGATACCATAGATTCATTTTATACTAAATTTCATTGAGACTCTGAAATGATCTAATTTACTCACAGATACAGGAATTCTTAATGACATAGCTCATTCTAGGGTTGACAAACATTTGGTGATCTCCCTGTTTTGTCATGCTCTTTTCTCCTTCATTATCAATTTACTCACATACAAGCGCATTATAGTTTGCCTAGAACAGTCCTTTTTCAAAGATTATGTAATAGGCCAGAATATATCCTTCTCTTGACTGCAAAGACTTCCATGCAAAGAAATCTGCATAATAACAGTCTGAGAAAAAAGAGAAGTACGAGAAAAGTCTCACTCCAATGAAGGAAAGATTTATCACATATAATAAGATAGAGAGCTAGAAGTAATTATTGAGCACACTTAAGACTATCACAATATTGTTAAGTATTGCAGTGAAAATAATTTGTTCCTTGGAACTACAAAATTTAAAGTATTTTGTTGAGTGACCTTGGGAAAATTAATTTGTCATTCTAGAATTTTTAATACTTCCACTATCATTTTATCATGCTGAAATCAACTAGCATATGTTTCGTGTAAGAATCCTTTTATCTTTATCTGAAAGCTGATTTGAAGGACTGTGGGGATCTAGTAACATTGCTTCTTCATTCGTTCAGCTCCTTACTCCTCTTGAAAATGGGTATCTACTTATTAAATGTTTGCTTAGCTAGTAAGATGTTATTTGTTTATTTATATTTGACCCAGGGAGGAATCAGTGTTCACAGAACTGTTCTATTATAAGTTTCAATATATTATACACTTCACAGTGTCAGAAACATGCAGTTTTCTGGCGATGTTGCCACCCCACCATGCAGACACAGAAAACGGAAAGGTAAGCGGAGATACTCAAAATTTAAACCCTACAGTCTTCCAAGGATTCATTACATCATCCTGTATTGTAGCTTTGGTGATGATCCCAAAGTTTTGTAACATGTTGCTTTTTTTCTTATGTTTCCACCTGTAAAACAGAGAGCATGGTGACTATCTTGAATATTGGGATAATTTTAAAAATATTTTATTATGTCACCATGAGATATACAATTACAAAGCTGTTCATGATTGAGTTTCAGTCATACAGTGTTCCAGCACCACCCCTCCACCAGTGCACCTTTCCCAACACCAATGTCCCCAGGTTCCCTCCCTGCTCTCCCATTCCAGCTTCCTCTATGGCAGGTCCTCCTCCTCCTTCTCCTCCTTATCCTTATTCTCCTCCTCCTCCTCCTCCTCCTCCTCCTTCTCCTTCTATTCATCCTTCTCGTCCTCCTCGTCCTCCTTCTTCTATACATTTAGGCGTTATATCTTTGCCTGTGTTGAATGTTCAGTTCTGATCTGGTGTTACCATTTCCAATAATCATTAGCATACTGGTCCCTTCTCTAACCTAACCTATTAGCCCCACATACTTGTGGTAGATTTCAAACATAGACAAGTCTTCCAGGTCCATGTTTGCCTAAATTTGGATATTAGTCTCATACTATTTTTATATACACTGTGAGATAAATTTAAACAAATATGAGGAGTTTTAAAGAATGTCTGACACAGGATTGATGTTCAATAAATATACGTAGACTGAAATAACTGCTATATGAAATAAGACTATTATTATTCCCAATTTGAAATTATGAGAAGTCATGGAAGACAAAGAGGTTATGTCACAAGTAAGAGACACTACAGCCATTTCTCGAATCAAAGTGGCTGAATACAACGTGCATTAGGGAATATTACACAATGGTCAGTGGGGAAGGTATTAAAAATAAAACTTCAACCTCTATCTCCCTAATTCCCTGTAACATAATTAAGAACATAGAAAGTCTGTTGAGGAAACTTAAGAAGATCTATGTGCAATTTAAATCTATTGTCAAGGAAGAGTTGGGGATCAGAGTGAGAAGTGAATTTGAAGCACTTGGACTAGTTATGATAGTCTGTTATCTAAACAGCCACTGCTTATTTCCCCAAACTCCACCTGTATGACTAAAATAAGATATTTTCTTCAACTGAAATGGAAACAAGAGTGAACTTAAAGTTAAGATTATGAGTGGGACAGAGATATAATACAAGGGCTAAGATCTTTGTTTTGTATACAGTCAACTCTGATTTGATCCTAGCACCATATGTAGTCTCCTGAGCAGAGAACAAGGAGAAAGCTCTGAGTACCACCTTTGAAAAGAAAATCTTATGAAATAGATAGCTCAGTAGGTAAAAATACCTATCTAGAAAATCTGAGGCCTTGATTTCAACATTCAGTGCTACTCACATGTGCCAAAAGGAGTCTCTGCTGCTTTGCTATCTGGGATCCCCAGTAACAGAAGTGCCTGGTGCACAGCAAGTGTGAAAGAGTGCCAAATCTGAGTGTGAGACCATCAAGAAGCATCAATTAAAGTTAATGTGAGCATCATGATCAGGAGTATAACCCCTGGTGAGCAGTGCACAGGCACCACAATAATCCTCTCCTTCTGAAAGCACAACACTAGAGTGTATAGAGTAACAATTAATGAGTGCAGCCCCTGAAGAGTCTACAAGTTCCACGACCAAGTGTGTATGTGCAGACCTGGTCACTGAAACAATGATGATGAGAACAAAAACAGAGGATAGAAAAATAATTATGAAAAAGTCAATAGTCACCAGAGAGAAATCAAATTTTGTTGGAGTTGCAGAGTTGTCAAACTATCATTCATAAGACAGATTGCAGTGAAAGGTAAAGAAATAAAGAAGTAGGAAAAGATTAGGGAGAAAGAGCCAGAGAGACAAAATGAGAGAAATTATGTAAATAAATAGTAAACATTCTATTTGAAAAAGTTTAAAAATGTTGCTATTTTCCAAAAAATACATTATAAAAAATAGAAATCTAAACACACAAAGATAATCTAACTCCATGTTGTGGTTTTATGTTCTAAGCTATGATCTAACTATAATCAGTAAGTTGCTCAACTTAGAAATACACAGAACTCACTGTAGTCTGTCAAGCCCTCATTTTCTCTGCATTTTCTCACCTCTGTGATGCTCCCGTTTTTCTGCCTTTTTTGCTAAAATTCTAATTATTTAACTCAATCAAAGAAGAACTATGCTTAGTATTTTTTTCCGAAGTCAATTTCTTGGCAACCTAGTTAATCTTGCTTTACAATGTAAAAAGCAGAGTTAGGCCATACCAACCAAGAGAGAATTAAAAGAGGAATCAGCAGCTGTGCTTGGTTCCCATAGATCACTTGCACCTTTGCATTAGTGTGTCTGGACTTCCAGCATATAGATTGGCCCATCTCCTTTGATTCACTGTCTTCACAGACAAGTTTCAGCACATTGAAATATGATGAGAGTGGGAAAGAGATGTAGTAGACCTATATCCTTGCCACTGTATTTTGTACCTATAGTAAGCAAGCTGATAAAGATTTTCATGTAAAAGCACTATTAGAAAATTGGTGCACATGGTGTTAAAGAGGCTCAGCTCATCCTGCCGATGGAAAGGTAATTCGACGTGAATTCTAAGTTCCACCCTGCAGATTTTAAAGCAGATTGTACTTCTTTCTGGAGCACATCATTACTCTTTTCCTTCTTTGTTCTTGTACGGTATGTTGATGCAGCAGCCTGCAGCACTGAGGAACGCAGACTGTGACTACTGAAATGAATAGTTAAATATGGAATGTTTGCTGCTATTTGAGGGGGGGGAGAAGGTTCCTAGACAAGTGGTCAGAGGATATGAAAAAATCAAGTACTGCTCTGTATGAGGGCTGAGATGGAAAGATGGAAAGACTGGTAATGGTGATCTATGAACTAAATCACTCAGACATATCTGCACTGCTGAATTTAGCAAGATTCAGAGTGCAGTGGTTAAAAGGCCCTGAATGAGGAGACTCACAGGGAAAGTCAGGAGCTGGGTAGGCAAGATGGTTAAACTCCAGAGTAGATGATTTAAGGTTTAGAGAACCATTATGAAAACGTATAATCTCATAAATATATGACCATCTTTAATACTACCTAAAATTATGATTATGACTGTTATGGCCCTAACTTTTGGTTTTCCTGAGCAGCAAGAAGAACTCTGAGAAATGTAAGATATTATATTTATTATGTGATAAGTTCAAAAGAACATTTATTATTATATTAAAGAAGTAATACTGATTCCTCATTTCCTGTGGCTTCTGTTATGAGAAGATAAATGACCCAGGGCTGTGGTACGGTTTAAGTTGTCGATAATCTTATCAGGGAAAGGACCCTGGTCAATCCATCTGCCATTTCTCTTCACTTTGTTTTGAACTGAATAATAGATGACTCAAGAATAAATCTCCAACAGTCTATAAAATTGATGGTTCTATGATGAAAATATCCTCAACCTGTGACAGGAGACATGGAAGATAATTCATAATCTGGACAGTGATTTGTTGAGTAAAGCTTCTTGGTATCATGACCCAGGAGTATTTTTGTTAAGTTAGGTTGAAACTTTATATAACAAACCTGTTTAGGAAGTGGTATAATTTGTTTAATGGAATTTTTCAGAGTAAATTTAACATTTTAAATTTGACCCCCCTACTCCATGAGGGCCGCCATCTTCCACATCAGGCTACCCTCTCGTCAGAACTCCAACGAGCAGCAGATGAGTCTATCACAGCCTGGATCATCGACACACACCCTGCAGCAGTTTGTTTTTTTTTTTCAATCTGGCCCAGGTATGCTGATCCAGAGAGAGCAGAGCTCCTACTTGCTCTCCCTGTGCCCAGCCGCTCATGAGGTGCCTGGGAGGGATGGCGGGTTCTAGCCCTGGCCCACCACCCCAGCAGGGCCTCCCATTAAGCCAGACAACCCCCCCACTCCATGAGGGCTGCCATCTTCCACATCGGACTTCCCTCTCTTCAGAACTCCAACAGCAGCAGATGAGTCTATCACAGCCTGGCTCCACGTGCCGCATAGCGGCCGCATGCTTCATCAATAAATACTGTATCTAAAGGTGACTACAAGACTATGCCACCCTGCACGGCAAGCCTGGCAAGCTGCCTGTGTCGTATTTGATATGCCAAATACCAGTAACAATTATATTAGGTCATTCCCATGATCTAATATAATTGTCTGAGGCTCTATATGTTCCTGGAGCAAGCAGATGCTCTTGGGCTCTACTAGCATGAGACAGGATATATGGGGATATTACTGGTACCAGCTCCAGCAAATAGATGATAAACAGGAAGATAGTGATAGTGATAATGAAATTTAACATCAAATGTGTTATGCTGCTGCTGAGCTTTCAACATTGTGATATTTGGAGCATATGCAGCCCTGCATTTCAAGACCTAAGGAGCCTCACCTCGCCGGGTATCACCCAAAAAGCAAAAAAAAAAAAAGTCTAGCCTTTTTCCATAAGATATACTTTGCATTGTAAAAGATGGATATATTTCAAGACTTGGGGTGACTCACAAATATTATCTTCTTATCTTTGTTTATTTATTTAAAAATTTCCTGAAGAACTAGATAGAAGTTCTCATTTTGAACCTGGAATCCAATAGCCCTGTTGGGAAAATAAATAACAGAAAATGTTCTAACCTGGAATATGTTTGTGATGGAAATTAAGAACTGATGTATACAGAAAGGCACACAATATCAGAAGACTTCACAAACGAAGTTTGTAGTCACTGGTGCTTTTTTTCAGAGATTGGAAGGGAAACAAGCAGAGAAATTGTGGACAGTCTGAGATATCATAAGGTATCACTTGTATCACTTATCTTCCCGTTGTTCATCGATTTGCTTGAGCGGGCGCCAGTAACATCTCTATTTGTTGGGAATGAGGTTCATTATTGTTACTGTTTTTAGCATATCGAATACACCATGGGTAGCTTGCCAGTCTCTGCCGTGGCTCTGGGTACATCCCAGGAGACCCAGTCTTTTTCTGTGTCAGACCATCAACCATCCAGGGCCCACAGAGCAGAACCCCGGGTGTAGACAAGCCTGTCTCCCTGTCTGCCACCTGCCAACACAGATGGGCACTGCAGCCACACCTGCAACACCTCAAGGGACAGGTGGCAGGAGAGGATTTGTTAAAAACATTTTATTTGCTTCCTCTATCTCTTTGGGCAATGATATTAATACCAGATTATGCTGAATATTGAGAAGGGATCAGAAAAGTATTCTCGATGGTCAGGGAATATCATTTTTAGTAGGCCAGGTGAGGTATATTAATAAAAATCACCTTAATTGTTGCTTTATTTTTCTGGGCACTATCTTGCTCTTTTTCTTCCTCAATTAGTGCTACACAGATAATTGGGAATTAAATTATTTCAAAACTATGAATTACAACAATAAATTGATCAAAATAAAGAGATTTTAAAGTCCAACACTCTATGTCATAATAAGAGTAGTCATTGCTGGGGCTAGAGCAATAGCACAGCAGGCAGAGTAAGTTATTTATAAAGGATACCTTATGATCCCCAGCATCCCAAAGCTGGGACAAAATAGCTGGGGATCATAAGGTATCCTTTATAAATATACTGTCTGACCCTCTGTATTCTCTATAAATGGGAGAGAATTTGAACCTAGGAAAGAAAAGTGTTCGGTTAAACAGGAGGAGAGACAACTGATCTTATATGAATTCTGGACAAAAAGAATAAATGGTTTAGCCTAATATATCTACCAAAAAATGGAAGTAGATTGGGGCACTTCCAATCTGTTAAGAATAAGTGTCTTAACAAGGAAATGGAAACATATTCCCTGCTCATGGATGGGGGAGAATCAACATTGTCAAAATGGTAATACTCCCTAGAGCTCTGTACAGATTCAATGCAATCCCTATAAGGATACCCATGACATTCTTCAAGGAAATTGACCAAACAATCCTGAAATTTGTATGGAACGATAAACCCCCAAGGATAGCTAAAGCAATCCTCGGGAAAAGAAGATGGGAGGCATCACCTTACCCAACTTCAAACTGTACTACAAGGCAGTAGTAATTAAAACAGCATGGTATTGGAATAAAAACAGACCTGTGGACCTATGGAATAGAATTGAGTATCCTGACACCCAACCTCAAACGCATGATCATTTAATCTTTGATAAAGGTACAACGAGTTTAAAATGGAGTAAGGGAAAGCCTCTTCAACAAGTGGTGTTGGGAAAACTGGGCAGCGACATGTAAAAGAATGAATTTGGACCTGTGTCTAACACCATGCACAAAAATCAGATCAAAATGGATTAAAGATCTCAATATCAGACTTGAATCCATAAAGTACATTGAAGAAAATATAGGAAAAACCCTCCATGACATTGAAGCTAAAGGCATCTTCAAAAGATGAAACATCACTAACAAAGCAACTAGAAGAAAAAGATAAACATATGGGACTACATGAAACTAAAAAAAGCTTCTGCACCTCAAAAGAAACAGTGACTAAGATACAAAAGCAGTCCACAGAATGGGAAAGAATATTCACCCAATACCCATCTGATAAGGGGTTAATATCCAGGATATATCAGGCACTGGTAGAACTTTACAAGAAGAAAACAAACAACCCCATCAAAAAATGGGGAGAAGAAATGAACAGAAACTTCAGCAAGGGAAGAAATTCGAATGGCCAAAAAACATATGAAAAAATGCTCATCATCACTAATCATCAGAGAGATGCAAATCAAAACAACAATGAGATACCACTTTACACCACAGAGACTGGCACACATTCAAAAGAACAAGAACAACAAGTGCTGGCGTGGGGTGTGGGGAAAAGGGGACACTCATCCATTGTTGGTGGGAATGCCAGCTGGTACAGCCTTTCTGGAAAACAATATGGACTTTCCTCCAAAGACTAGAAATTGAACTCCCATTTGACCCAGCGATACCACTCCTGGGAATCTACTCTGGGAAGCCAAAAATACACAGCGGAAACACCATCCCTACTTTTATGTTCATAGCAGCATTATTCACAATAGCCAGAATCTGGAATCAACCAGAGTGCCCGAAAAATCGATGACTGGATAAAAAGCTTTGGTACATCTACACAATGGAATACTATGCAGCTGTTAGGAAAAAATGAAGTCATAAAATTTGCCTACAAATGGATGGACATGGAGAAGATTATGTTGAGCGAAATTAGCCAGAAGGAGAGAGACAGATACAGAATGACTGCATTTATCTGCATAACATAAATATATAGGTACATATTATGATACCAATATCCAAGATCAAGTGAAACATATATCAGGAGGTCCTGTCAAAGGTGGAAATTATCACAAATGTGTGGGATTCAGAGGCTAGGTAAGACAGAAATGGAACAGTGTGCTGACAATTGTTGAGGGTACTAATGCCAACCTAGAACTGAGCATTAAATAGAGGCAAAGGGATACACATGACAACCCTTTAATGTATGTTCTGTAATTCATAGTCTCGAGGGGAAGGAAAAGAGAAAGAGAGAGAAATGGAAAGAAATCAAGAACCTGCCATGGAGCAGGGCTGGGGAGGGGGAGGGAACCGGGACTTTGGTGGTGGGAGATGGGCACTGGTGGCGAGATGGGTGCTGCAACACTGTTTGACCAAAACCCAAATATGAACTTTTTTAATTGTATATCTTTGTAATTTTAAAAATAAAAAAATTAAATTAAAAAACAACAAACAAACAAAAAGAATAAGTGTCTTAAGAAAAGAAAAGGTTTCTTTTTCCTCTTATTCACAAAATTTCTTAATTGAAAACAGCCATTTAAGAAATAAATAACAAAAAAATTAATAATGTTAAGCAATGCATTCACATATGTAGCTAGGATAGTCAATACTGCTTAAAGCAACTTACAAATAGGAACTAAACATAACCCTGATTTGTAGATTAAAAGACAGACATACAAAGAAATTAAGTAGCGGTCTAACAGTCAAATAGTGGATATGCGTAGGCCAGGATACACCCCAAGTAGATGAATTCCACATATAAATTCTTACTTATTTTGTTCTGTCTTCATGAAGTGAAGTGACTTCATGAAGGACTAATTGGGAGTCCAACATTTATATTTGTGTTGTGTGAATGTGTGTGTGATGTTTTATCAGGCTCAGATATTATATGGATCTTGAAAGTCCTATTTTTTTTTATTTTGAGTCTCAGACACAAGATCTCTCATATGCAAATCAGATGCCCTACTGCTGAGCTACATTGGACTTTTTAGCTTTAATTAGCATAAAAAATCTTATTATTGTACACAAACAAGCACCTTTTTAGTTTAAGCCAAGAGAACAGAAAAGTAAAAATGTAGAATGAAGACATTCTTTACATTTAATAAGAACAAAGTAATGGATATTTTGTTTTCTCACATTTATCCCCCACAATTCTACATAAACATTGTTTCTTACCCATGATTTTCCATTAGAAATTAAAAGGATTCATCTTCAAAGTTCTTTACTTTTAGGAAAGTGAAACCGGAATCTTCTCATTAGCTCAGATCACAAGCACTTGACAATTTTTCTGTTCATTACCATTGAGCTTTCCAGCTAGATGAACATTGAGAGAAACTATTGGAGGGTCATGGGCACTTGGTGGTGGTGGTGTTAAGTAACTTTGTACATTGCATAAAATGAAACACTGTTGTAACCATATTAATGGAATTATAAGAGTAATTTTATGACTGAAGAAGAGAAGGGAGGAAATCAAATCATTCTTTCCCTCTCTTTCGGGAGGTATTTCTTGCATCTGTATCATGATTTTAGCTCTTTCCAGGAAGAGCTATAATGGTTCCTGATTTTATGAGCTGATCTTCGTCTTCAGACTCCTGGTACAACACTTCCTCCGGTTGTTCCTTCAGTAAAGAGGACACAGAGGCATCCTGGAAAGCTTGATTGGTGAAATAATTCTAATTAGTCCCATAAAGAGAAATTAAGAAAATACTGGGGGCCGGAGCAATAGCCCAGCAGGTAGGGCGTTTGCCTTGCACGCAGCCAGCCTGTGCTGGCCCGGGTTCGATCCCCGGCATCCCATATGGTCCCCGAGCACCACCAGGAGTAATTCTTGAGTGCAGAGCCAGGAGAAACCCCTGAGCATTGCCGGGTGTGACCCAAAAAAAAAAAAAAAAAAAAATACTAAATATAGTCAAAGCAGTATTTTTAGAGAATATTATTTTTTGACCTCCCACTCCATGAGGGCCTCCATTTTCCACATCCGGACTTCTCTCTCTTCAGAACTCCACCCAGCAGACCCGCCTATCATAGCCCGGCTCATCGAGATCCACCCTGCTGCAGTCTTTTTTAATCCGCCCAGGTATGCTGATCCAGAGGCAGACATGGGGCAGAGCTGCTACTTGCTCTCCCCTGTGCCCAGCGATCACAAGGCGCCCAGGAGGGATGGTGGGTTCTAGCCCTTGGCCCGCCACCCCAGGGAGCCTTGCTACAAGCCAGACGACCCCCTACTCCATGAGCGCCTCCATTTTCCACATCCGGACTTCTCTCTCCTCAGAACTCCACCCAGCAGACCAGCCTATCATAGCCCGGCTCGCGGCCGCTTGTGGCCACGTGGTTCATCAATAAATGCTGAACTTAGAGATGGCTACAAGAGTCTGCTATCTGCACAGCAGAGCCTGGCAAGCTACCCGTGTTGTATTTGATATGCCAAATACCAGTAATAATTATAGACCTCATTCCGAAATGGATTGAGGCTCTTTATGTTCCTGGAGCAAGCAGATGCCCTTGGGCTCTACTAGCATGAGACAGGACATATGGGAGATGTTGCTGGGGCCCGCTCGAGCAAATTGATGATGAACGGAAGATAGTGATAGTGATTATTTTTCAAAATTAAATAAAATATATTTTTTAAATCCCATAAAAGTTGAGTATATGTATATGTGTATATATATATATATATGTTTTAGAAAGCTTTATAACTTTCTAACTTCCACTATTTTACCATATTAGTTGATTTTCTTCTTTCCTTAACTATCCAATATGTTTAACTACATGTGGTTATGTGCCTATGTGTGTACAGAGAGTCAGAGTTTGAAAGAGGAGTAGGACAAGATAAAAAAGCTTATGTGTGTGTTGTGTGTGTAGTTGTATATACAAATGCAGAGATAGATATAAAGAAGGTTTTATGTATTTAATTTTTATATTTTGAGCTTTTAAAAATTATTTGATATATGCTTATTTTCTTTCTCTTTCTTGCTGAAGAGAGAATACTAAGAAAAATTTGCAGTTAGACAAAGGTATGTTTGAAATTTAATAAATGAACTTGGGAAAGATATAACCCAGTATTTGTCCACATGTTATTCAGGAAATATAACTGCCTTACAGGATAGTTATGAAGATTAAATTTTATAAAGATTACAGTAAGCCATCAACACTTAATATCTTATAAATATTAGTTATGATTAAAAGAAGTTCACCTAGAATAGCTCCTTTTAAAGTCTCAATTAAGTGAGTGAGCAGCACAAAGGTAATACTGATTCAGGATTTTGGTGCACCTGTGTTTTAGCTTATATTTGGCCACACATTAGTAGATGGAAGAGCATATACGCTATGTTTTAGGAGAGCATGGGTAGAATCTGGGGACATGAGATAGTAGTGCTATTTATATAATTTGGGCTTGGCTAGAACAGGGCCCTGAAATTTTATATTAGGTTCACGACATCCCAGATTTGTGTCCAGCCTGGCATTCATATTTGGACTCTGGCTTACAGATGGCATGGTGTTCCTGCTTATTTGTTTCAGACAGCAAGTCCAACAGTGATTTGCCTGAGATAAGACAGGGTACAGATTCTTCGAATCATATTTCACAGGTGTCAGAGACTGCACAACTTATTTAATATACATTTACCCAATAAAACCTTCTTCTTTTTATAAACTATAGCTCTGGGTCCTGATTGAAGAGAAAATGTTAGATTTCAGAATCTGCAAAAGGGATATACCAAGTCACACTAACTACTGCCTACTTTAAGCAGTATACATGAAGAACAAACCCTCACGAAAGACGCTTTGTTGTTTTAAGCTAGATTATATTTTAGGTTTTGATATATGATTTATTGCTTAGAATCACACCCCCAAGTGTTTTCAGGTTTGGTATGCTCTCTGTCTCAATCCTCTTTCTCTGAGATTAGCTTTTTCACTTTTGAGGACTAATTTTTTTCTTCTGAGACAAGACTGTTTTGCTTATAAGATGTCCCAGAAAATAAATATTTATTCATTATGGAAATGGGATCTGAGGAAGATTATAGAGAACAGAGTGGGCCAAGAACATAACTCCTCTCTCCTACCATGTGTCAGTGAAGCTTGAAATCTACATCTAACTGACTTACTTGGGCTGGTATTTAAACAGGAGCTCCTTAAAATAAATTTTTAACAGTAACCATTCTACTCAAAGATGGCATTTGCATCTCCATCATTCAGTTCTAGTTTTTCTAAAAGGAAATCTGTCTGCTACATTTGGCCCCACAAATAGATGGGAGAAATCTTCTTAATGGGGTACCGAATCTGTCAATACTTAACAATTTTATTAGAGCTTTAGTTGTATGGCTTTAACAGTGCAGATTTCAAAGTTCACACTTTCTGAATTGAATTGCTATTTTGAATTCAAATTGTCTTACTGCAAATGCAAAAATCAAAACAGATTCACATATGGTAATTTACCAGCTAAGCCTTTTCATCTCAACTTTCCTGTTGGCTCTTGCCTGAACTCAGGCTCTCTAATAAACAACACTCCTTGGAAAGGAACCTGCAGTGATATGCTTATCATCAACATCAGCAGTATCATCATCATATAATTGTTATTAATGTAATCATTACTGTTATTATTTCATCCAGAAATTATCTACAAAGAGGTCATTCCTAATGACAACCAGTGCACGGTTTTTAGAAAATGACAGGAATATAAAATAAGCAAGTTTGAGACATCTTTTGTTGTAGCAGTTGGCGGTTTAAGAATATACATACATGGGATACTGATTCCCAGGAGGAAAGCTGACTCCCTTGAATTTTGTGATAGAACATTGTCACTTGTTGCTTGTCACTTGTCTTCCCATTGTTATCCATTTGCTCGAGCAGGTGCCAGTACCGTTCGCCATTCGTTGCGGAATGAGGTTTATTGTTGTTACTGTTTTTTGGCATATCGAATACACCACGGGTAGCTTGCCAGGCTCTGCCGTGGCATTAGAACATTATATGCATGAAACTCTGTCATAGATAATATGGTAGATCAGAATTCTTACAGTCCAGATACATTAAAGAAATGTTCTCTTGATATTTACCACACACAAAAATTATTTCAGCAGTAAATGTTATGAAGGTAATTAGGATTCCTAACAAACACACATTAGTTTTTTTAATACCTAGTTTGAGAAAACTTGAGTGAGTGGGCTTTGGCACCTGATGTATTGAGAGGCTCTTCTGGTTCAGTGCATTTGAAGTGGCTTAAACAAGTCATATATTCTGTTATGCATTAATTCCATGGCATTCTCAATGTCCTTTGGCCTTTTTGACCTGCTGTTTACTCACTGGATAAAATATCTGCTTCCATAGAATTATGGTGAAGGAATAAATAAATTATGTATCTGATACTAAGACCTTGATACAATGCTAGACATATCATAGTTGCATAAAATATTCTCTTGGTTAAGTAATTATGATTAAGCAATGAGAGATGAGACATAACATAAGAAACATAAGTCAGATTAGTGAAAACTCAGAGTTCAAGAAAGTGATAAAACAAATTCTAGAAAATTAAGTTGTCTTCTTGTAAAGTTCTACCAGTGCCTGATATATCCTGGATATTAA
This sequence comes from Cryptotis parvus, assembly GCA_021461705.1. NCBI lineage: Eukaryota > Metazoa > Chordata > Mammalia > Eulipotyphla > Soricidae > Cryptotis > Cryptotis parvus. The sequence continues at coordinate 45,035 of JAJIBD010010897.1, forward strand.
CCCCTAATCAGATGGGTATTGGGTGAATATTCTTTCCCATTCTGTGGACTGCTTTTGTATCTTAGTCACTGTTTCTTTTGAGGTGCAGAAGCTTTTTAGTTTCATGTAGTCCCATATGTTTATCTTTTCTTCTAGTTGCTTTGTTAGTGATGTTTCACCTTTGAAGATGCCCTTAGCTTCAATGTAGTGGAGGGTTTTTCCTATATTTTCTTCAATGTACTTTATGGATTCAAGTCTGATATTGAGATCTTTAATCCATTTTGATCTGATTTTTTGTGCATGGTGTTAGACACAGGTCCAAATTCATTTTTTACATGTTGCTGCCCAGTTTTCCCAACACCACTTGTTGAAGAGGCTTTCCTTACTCCATTTTAGACTCATTGCACCTTTATCAAAGATTAAATGATCATGTGTTTGAGGTTGGGTGTCAGGATACTCAATTCTATTCCATAGGTCCACAGGTCTTTTTTTATTCCAATACCATGCTGTTTTAATTACTACTGCCTTGTAGTACAGTTTGAAGTTGGGAAAGGTGATGCCTCCCATCTTCTTTTTCCCCGAGGATTGCTTTAGCTATCCTTGGGGGTTTATTGTTCCATACAAATTTCAGGAGGGTTTGGTCAATTTCTTTGAAGAATGTCATGGGTATCCTCATAGGGACTGCATTGAATCTGTACAGAGCTCCAACTTTATAAAGAAGAAAACAAACAACCCCATCAAAAAATGGGGAGAAGAAATGAACAGAAACTTCAGCAAGGAAGAAATTCAAATGGCCAAAAAACATATGAAAAAAATGCTCATCATCACTAATCATCAGAGAGATGCAAATCAAACAACAATGAGATACCACTTTACACCACAGAGACTGGCACATATTCAAAAGAGCAAGAACAACAAGTGCTGGCGTGGATGTGGGGAAAAGGGGACACTCATCCATTGTTGGTGGGAATGCCGGCTGGTACAGCCTTTCTGGAAAACAATATGGACTTTCCTCCAAAGACTAGAAATTGAACTCCCATTTGACCCAGCGATACCACTCCTGGGAATCTACTCTGGGAAACCAAAAAATACGCAGCGGAAACACCATCCCTACTTTTATGTTCATAGCAGCATTATTCACAATAGCCAGAATCTGGAAGCAACCAGAGTGCCCGAAAATCGATGACTGGATAAAGAAACTTTGGTACATCTACACAATGGAATACTATGCAGCTGTTAGGAAAAAATGAAGTTATAAAATTTGCCTATAAATGGATGGACATGGAGAAGATTATGTTGAGCGAAATTAGCCAGAAGGAGAGAGACAGATACAGAATGACTGCATTTATTTGCATGGCATAAATATATATGTACATATTATGATACCAATATCCAAGGTCAAGTGAAGCATATATCGGGAGGTCTTGTCAAAGGTGGAAATTATCACAAACGTGTGGGAGTCAGAGTTTAGGAAAGACAGAAAATTGAACAGGGTGCTAATAATAGTCGAGGGTACTAATGCCAACCTAGAACTGAGCATGAAATAGAGGCAAGGGATTCACATGACAACCTTTTAATGTATGTTCTGTAATCCATAGTCTGGAAGGGAAGGAAAAGAGAAAGAGAGAGAAAGGGAAAGAAATAAAGAACCTGCCATGGAGGGGGCTGGGGAAGGGGAGGAACCGGGGATGTTGTTGGTGGGAGATGGGCACTGGTGGAGGGACGGGTGCTGAAACACTGTATGACCAAAACCCAAACATGAACTTTTTAATTGTATATCTTTTTATTTGTATGGAGATGGGCACTGGTGGAGGGACGGGTGCTGAAACACTGTATAACCAAAACCCAAACATGAACTTTTTAATTGTATATCTTTTTATTTGTATATCTCACGGTGGTATAATAAAATACTTAAAAAAAAAAGAAAATTAAGTTGTATTGTCAATCTATGATTTTCTGTCTAGTACTTTTTTTATAATTCTAAGTATGAAAGCTTGTTTAGGGAATATGAAAGAAGGGGAAAGAGGAGAGAAGGAAGATTGGGAACAAAAGAGAGTAAACAATAAATAAAGAAAATGGTTATATATACAGAATGGAAAAGTACTCAGCGATAATAAGAGATAAAATCATGCAATAATTCACTGCTACATGGCTGGAACTAGGTATCATGCTCAGTGAAGGAGACAGAGAGAACATATGGAAAGATCTCTCACATAATTGTAATACACAAACACATAATAAAAGTAATAACAAAGGCTAAAGGTAACAGACTGAGAGAGTTGGCCTACAGAACTGTTTGTAAAAGTCTTTACTGGAAGAGTAAGACTGGATATTGAGACTCTGTTGAAATGATTTTGAGACTTTTGTGGTAAAAATGGCATTGGGAAGCTGTATGCCTGAAACTGACAGCAACAGCATTGTAAAGCACTGTGCCAAAACAAAAAATTGAAAATCAGATACTCTGAAAATCATGTAAAGATGGAGCTCCACATGTTTCTGTGTTGCTCAGAGAAACCTAAACTTTAAGATGCCTTATCCTGATCATCACCAAAATCACAGATCTGACTCTCCTGTTGCATGGGAGAGAGGTGTATGGAATCTTCATCTTCCCACAGATCATGACCTCTCAAGATCTCTATTCCAGAAGTCCTATAATGGACATCCCTGGGATATAAGTCTTGAATCATTAATTAGATATCAGTGTGTCCTTGAAGAAAGTGTTTAATTGTTCTGAATTCTACTTACTGCATCTGGAAAATGGAGCTATTACTTACACACAGCAATGGGATTAACATCAAGTGTGTTATAAGCTGTAATAACATGTAGGTGTTAGCTATTTCTTGTTTTTATATATTTTATTATACCACTGTGAGATATATAGTTACAAATATGTTCATAAGATGTTCATATTTGGGGTTTTGGTGCCCATTTCCCATCACCAATGTCCCCGACTCCCTCCGCTCTCCCCAGCCTGCCTCTGTGGTAGGTTCTTAAATTCTTTCTCTTTCTCTCTTTCTTTCTCTTTCCCTTCCCTTCCACATTGTGGATTACAATACATACATTAAGAGGTTGTCATGTGTATCTTTTTGCCTGTATTTAATGCTCAGTTCTAGGTTGGTATCAGTAATTTTGA
>JAJIBD010010898.1:0-62237 GCA_021461705.1 Cryptotis parvus
CCCTGGCCACTGAATTCATGCTGCCATCAGCCACAACAGTCACTTCCTACACCTAGAAGTTTCATAACCAACTGAGAGCACTTCAGTGAAAACAAAGCACCATCAATTGTCGGGGAGCTGCTGGGGTCCCCAACAGTATCAGGACAGAAGTTCTCTTCTACCTCCGGGGCCGCTGGGCAACAAATGAACTCATGAGCCCGGGCGCAGTTCCAAAAAAGGCTTTTAATAGTACAAAAGCTCTACCACCGCAATCCAATATAATGAAAGAACTCTAGCTCTGGTCAGAACTTAGACAAGAGCCCAAGTCTCCCACCAAAGAGGATCCCACCAGAGAGAGAGTCCCACCAAAGTGGATCCCACCAGAGATGAGTCCTACCAAAGAGGAGGAGAATACCTCAAGTCAGTCCCCTTATATACACAAAGTAATCCTAACTTCAGGGAGGGTCCTGTCAACAAAGAACCCTAAACAGCTTCTAGATAGTAGAAGAGTGTAGAAGAGTGTAGAAGGGTGGTGCCACAACCTACTACAGGTCTAAACAAAGGATTATGCCAAGAACTAATCTCTTCTTCCCAGATTATCTTTTATGTAAAACACTGGGGGGCTGGTATAAGGTAATACATCTTAATTTCATGGGCTTCATGTAATCTAGATGATACCCACAGGTCCTTCTTATTTATCATCTGTACCAGGGTGATTCTTAGTATCTTGTTCTCCATATACTGAAAGGGTCACACTTGCCTGCTTGACGGCAAACTAGTATGATCCTTGCTATAATCTTAAACAATAGTCTCAATGTAGCCAGGGTAGTAATCTCCTGGTAAATTCTAATTGTCCCACACTGGGTTCAATGGGTATAAAGAAAATTTGGAATTTTCTAGGAGTGATATAAAATTAATCAACTGTTAAAGCATATTTAACAGTGGACTAAGTTCACATGTCTGTCTAAGTACACACGTCAGATTAAACGTTCGGTTAAAAACAGTATGATGGGGGCCGGAGCAATAGTCCAGCGAGTAGGGCGTTTGCCTTGCATGTGGCCAGCCCATGCCGGCCCAGGTTCAATCCCTGGCATCCCGTATGGTCCCCCGAGCACCGCCAGGAGTAATTCCTGAGTGCAGAGCCAGGAGAAACCCCTGAGTATTGCCAGGTGTGACCCACAAAAAGCAAAAAAACAAAAACAAAAACAAAACCAGTATGATGGGGAAAAGCAGCAATACAGTAAAGCCTACCTGTGATTAAGTTATCAGGTTCTGAATAAGCATTACTGCAGACCTCAAGAATATAACCCATAACTAGGCCATGTGCAATACAGCTGCAAAGAAAGCACATAAAAGCTGTTTACCCTTCAGCAGGATCCAACGCAAGAGCTCTGGGGCTATCGAGGTCTTTCCACACCAGAACCTGTCTGTGCTGCCCGGTCCAACTTTGACACTTCAATTCGATTTGTTCCTGTGTCTGCCCAGTACAAGTTCTTCCCGAGCCAATCCACAGCCATGCCTTCTGGATAATCTAAGCCAAATTCCACCACATGCTCCAGGGCACTGCCATTCATAAAGGCTCTGCTGATGGTCTGCAAAAGATTAATAACTAAGTTACAAGGTACAAAACACTGAGAGAATATATGGTTTGTTTTTTGCTGGGTTAGGAATATCCGAAAAAGCACACAGGGTCTTATTAAAATTCACATATTTTGTAAGAACAGAAAAAAACTGATCTCAACCTCTAATAACACAACCGTGAGCTCATTTTACTACCACTTTAGGGAGAAATTTTTAACATTTTTATTGATAAAGTGAATATACCTAGTTGCAGTTGGGCTATCCTGGGGGGGGGGGAGGTGGGTAGGCATGGACCAAGTTCTCACCTAACAAACCCCAGCCAACTGCACTCACACTCCAACAGCTGCACCGTGCCTCCTGTTGGACGGCCTGGTTAAATATTCTGGATTTTCTGGAGTGTGTGGCTGCATACGTAGCCATGCGACATCCAAACTCGACAATACCAACATCCAGTAGGAGTAAACCAGATTGGATGGGAATATGAAGCAGAAGTCAACAATCTCACTAACAAAAACAGAAGGCTTAACTAGCAACAACAGCTTAGAAAACCCTCAGACAAGAACTTAATGTCCCCATGGTGAGACACAATCCCCCTTTTTTTACTGTGTTTTGATCATTCCATTAGCCATTTAGTGGCAATAAGCAACATAAAATAAATTTCTGTGGGACTGTTGCAGGGGCAGGATTGAGGGGTGGTTGGGGAAATGGAGGGAAGTGATGGTAGTGGTGGAATACTGGTGCTGGAATACTGAATGGCTGTAACAAAACATGAGCAACTTTATAAGCTTCAGTGTGAGGTAAAGAAAAAATTAAGTGAAAATATATGAGGAAAATGTGCAAATTTTTCTAAAAAGTAGTCAGTTTTGGGAAGGCATATGAAAATATGCTGTGTGCAGAGCCTCACACACAGCTGGGGAAGCTGGAACTCGGCTCTCCCAGGCTCAGCTGACCATGGGGCCCCCAGGAGAACAGATGGGTTTTGGGAGTGGGGCCCATCACCTCTGGGGGTCCCGGAAGCAGCCGGATGAGACTCGCCCACCACACTAGCCGCCACCTTCGCTGTCCGGGACGCTGCAGCATATCAGCCCGCCCAGGAGGGATGCTACCTCACGACCAGATTAACAGAGCAAAACAAGTTCGAGCCCAGGTAGGCAGCTCCCAGAAGCGGAAATCACCAGCAATTCATCAGATGGAGCTGGGGTCAGCCCTTCCCCTCTCCATTTTGTCTTAGCCCGTGGCCCCGCCCAGGAGCTGCCCTGGGGCAACCAGCCATAGCATGCAGAGCCTCAGATGCAGCTGGGGAAGCAGGAACTCGGCTCTCCCCAGGCTCAGCTGACCATGGGGCCCCAGGAGGACAGATGGGTTTTGGGAGTGGGCCTGTCACCTCTGGGGGCCCGAAGCAGCCGGATGAGACTCGCCCACCACATTAGCTGCCACCTTTGCTGTCTGGACACTGACCATGAGGTCCATCAAACTAGTAGAAACAGTTATGTCCTTTAAAGTACTGCATTCTACAAGTGTGTGGGAAAGGTAGGCGGAGGGAGAGATAGAGAGGAGAGAAAAGACATACAGAACCCGCCAAGTAGTTGAGGTGTGGGAGGGGGAGGGGAGGTGGGGACATTGGTGATGGGAGATGGGTTCGGGTGGAGGGATGGGTGTTGGAACACTGTAGAACCGAAACTCGACGTGAACATCTTGCAATTGTATGTCTAAAAGTGGTGTAATAAAATTTGAACAAAAAGAAACAAAAAACATTTAACCGAAGGGAAAAAAACCAAAATATGCTATGTCCTTATCAAACTGAGATGGCAAAGCTGTAAATCATATAAAACGCAAATGACTAAAGTCCTAGGGTTACCACTGAGCTCTGACTCTTCCAAATTTAAAATTCCACAACTTAAGACAACAAGAGTGTGGTGCTACTACTTCTTCCCTTTTTTCTGTGCAGTGCTGGGGGTGGAACCCAGGTCCTTACACATGCAACATGTCCAGTCATGTATCCTCAGTACTTGGTTCACACATTTTCCATTTAATCCTCACCACTGCTCTCTAAAAGAGAGATACGATGTTTAATCTCAATATGAAGGAAGCTAAAAAGCCACAGATAAGTCAAGGTTAATTTACTTTGTATAGCATCCACTTAACAGGTTTACCAAATGCCATTAAAATCCATCATTGGTTCTAATAGCGCAACGTTTCTCCTTAGACAAAACTTGATACAAATTAGTGTAACAAATACAAAATAATCTGGAAGGAGGAAAACCATTCTCTAGGGTTTTCTAGTCAGGAGTGCCTCCTCCTTCCTTAGTACATATTTTAGTATTTGTCTTGGGGAAAGACAATAAAAGCATGTTAGAACTCAAAACTGGCAGCTTTTACTAAGGGCCGACAGCATTGCTAAAAATGCTTAAGAATCAAGTCTTAGTCACTTAAAAAACATACAATTGCATGTTCAGCGCAGCTGCAGAATATATCACTAAGTACAAATGAAACAAAATAGGAGATTAAATCTTAGATTTATTACACACATGTAAATTATTTTATACCAAATGTCACTTTAAAAAACATTGCATGTTGGGGCCCGAGGGATAGCCCAGCGGGTAGGGCGTTTGCCTTGCATGCGGCCGGCCTCTGCCGGCCTGGGTTCAATCCCGGCATCCCATATGGTCCCCCGAGCACTGCCAGGAGTGATTCCTGAGTGCAGAACCAGGAGTAGCCCCTGAGCATTGCCGGGTGTGACCCAAAAAAGACAAAAAAAAAAAAAAAAACATTGCATGCTGGGGCTAGAGCGATAGTACAGCAAGTAGGGCATTTGCCTTGCATGTGGTCGACCTGGGTTCAATCCCCCAACATCCCATATCCCTGTGTACCACCAGGACTAACCCCTAGGCACCACTGGGTGTGATGCCCCCCAACCTCCCAAAAAAAAGAACAGACCTTTCCCTTGACTTCCTGTGAAAAGGTATGGTTGGACTTTAGTAATGAGGCAGGTTGAATAAAAAATCGGGAAACTCGAGAAGCTCGCCCTTAAATCTCCTAGCTTTACCCTTCCATTCTTTTGCTAACCTTGAGGGATATGTCAGTCCAGTAAATCCTGTTGTCTGTCACATCAAAATCCAAAGCAGAAGCTTCTTTGACACCAGTGAGTGGAATGGCCACATTATTATTGTTTGTTTCCAAAGAAATTCTTCTGATATCTGCTCTCCGGGAAAACAGAAGGGAAAGCCTCTGGGACAATGCAGGTCTTCATGTCACTGATGAGTTCAAGCCAATGGGGCATGCACAGCGAGGGCCCTGGGGTCTGTAGAGGCAAAGATGGCTACATCCCCCATTCTCCTCAGCGCAGGGATTGGAACCTAGAAGAGAAACGAATTAAAACAGGCACAGAAGGCCAAAAAGGGCCACAGTCAACACGTTTTCCTTCGAAATGACTATACAGAGCATCAGAGAGATAGCATAGCAGGCAGAGTGCCTGGCTTCACTTTGTCAACCCTGGTTCAATCCCCAGGACCCCACATAGTCCCTGAAGAACACCCCAAAGAGTGATCCCTGAGTAGAGTCAGGGGGGACAGCCAGGTGTGGCCCCAGGCTAAACCACACATTTGCTTGACAGAGACCATGATGGTATTTGCTCCCGTCTAGTGGCAATCCTAGCACCACACTGTGAAGATTAACTGGGAATGGAAGGCTGCCAAGGCACCACTTTGTCCCAGACATTCTGGTGGCAAGAGCATGGCTGAAACCCAGCGGCGAGAGGACACACGGTGAGCAGCAGAATGCGGACCTCTCGGGGTGCGTGTGAAGGGAGGGACCCAAGCCCTCTCAGGAGTACTGAGCTCACCCAGGTCAGTAAGAGCGTATCATAATTCACATTCTGATGAATTGGAAATAAAAGTAGGGCAAAATAGAGAATTCTTTTTAAGCTCATATTAAGCTTAAAAAACTGTTTCCCATACAATAGGACTACATTCTTTTTGAAGGGGTGGAGGCATGCATGCATGTTTAGCCCTTCAACTCAAAACTCTACTTGACTCAGAGAAAGGTCAACCCCGTTCCTGGGGTCAGAGTGATAGAAGAGTGGCATGCTTGCTTATGCGTGGCCAGCCGAGGTACAGTCCCTGGCACCCTATAATATGGTCTCCCAAACCCACCAGGAGTGATCCTTGAGCATAGAGCCAGGAGGAAGCCCTGAGCATTGCCACGTGAAGCCCAAAAAACCAAAATTATAAATTTTTAATGTCCGTTCTTAGTTTTTTTTAATTAAATATTTTATTATACCACCGTGAGATATACAATTACAACGCTGTTCAAGTGTAGAGGTTTCAGTTACATAGTGTTCCAGCACCCCGCCCTCCACCAGTGCCCATTTCCCACCACCAATGTCCCCAATTCCTTCCCTTCCCATAGCCTGCCTAAATGGCAGGTTCTTTATCTCTTTCTCTCTCTCCCTCTCTCCTTTCCTTCTCTTATACATTGTGGGTTGCACTACATACACTTAGAGGCCATCATGTGCATTTTTTTGCCTGTATTTAATGCTCAGTTCTAGGTTGGTATTAGCCCTTTCGACATTTATTCACACATGTTCCCTTCTCTATCTTACCTAACCTCTGACTCCCACACGCTTCTGTAATTTCCACTTTTGGTAAGACCTCCTGATCCACGCTTCACCTGACATTGGATTTTGGTGTCATAATATGTGTATATATATTTATGTCATGCAAATAAATGCAGTCATTCTATATCTCTCTCTTTCCTTCTGACTAATTTCACTCAACATGATCCTTTCCATGTCCATCCATTTATAGGCAAATTTTATAACTTCATTTTTCCTAACAGCTGCATAGTATTCCATTGTGTAGATGTACCACAGTTTCTTTATCCAGTCATCAGTTCTCTGGTACACTGGTTGTTTCCAGGTTCTGGCTATTGTGAATAGTGCTGCTATGAACATAAAAAGTGCGGATTGTGTTTCCGCTGTGTTTTTTGGCTTCCCAGGGTATATTCCCAAGAGTGGTATGGCTGGGTCAAAAGGGAGCTCAATTTCTAGTCTTTGGAGGAATGTCCATACTGTTTTCCAAAAAGGCTGTACCAGTCGACATGCCCACCAACAGTGAATGAGTGTCCCCTTTCTCCGCACCCACGCCAGCACTTGTTGTTCTTGCTCTTTTGGATATGTGCCAGTCTCTGTGGTGTGAAATGAAAACTTAGCAGATCATTTCTATCCCCACCGAAACAGTGACTTACACTGATCGCGAAAAGCAAACTGCTAGCTACCACCCATCTTTTCCTCAAGCCTGGCTTCCATCTCTAACGCGATTTCGAACCACTTACCAATGACTCTATGAACGTTTGTGGCTTTGAGGCCCATGAGGTCAGGAAGCTGGTCTATGATGATTTCCCGCTCTGCGCTGCGCTTGTGCACTCTCTCGATGCTCCGTCTCTGCCAGTCCGGTCCAGTACACATAGTCCCCAACAGAGTAAACCCAAATATGTGAGGAATTTTGTCTTCGACTAGTACTCGTCTCCCGGTGCCATCGGTATTCATTACCTGTAAGTTTAAGGAGAGCAAGTGATACATCTTTTCCACAGGCACACACACAGAAAAGAAATCCAAATGCCTAGTAGTATTGAAATCCAAATGCCTAGTGGTATTAAAATTCAAAAGTGTCATTTTAATTATTTCTATTATAACATTTTGCAAAAGTAACAACCTAGGAATGATTTTAAATACTCATGTAAGTTCATATTTTACTTCCAGCTCTTCAATTATTCTTCCCTCTAAGTCTTGAAACGGAAATGTTACTGGAGCCCGCTCGAGCAAATCGATGAATAACGGGATTCAAGTGATCAAGTGATCAAGTCTCAAACACTGAAGTAATTTATTATGCATTTCTTCTACTAAATGAATTTGTTTCTACTAAATGAATTTGTAAAAATTGAAAATACAATGTACTCTAAGTTATACCTGTTTCCAAATTACAATGTATCCCTACACATGATCTTAGTACATATTTTCTTTATAACACATTTTCTCTTGACCTTTTATTTGTATAAATAAAAGCTATAGAGTTGATGTCTTTTTTAGGACTATAAAATAAAATAAGAGCTATAGAGTTGATGTCTTTTTAGGGCTCTTTCCACTTAGTGTATTTTTTAATTTTCTTCGTTTAAAGTTTAAATACACATACAGTCTCCATGAATTACACACACACACACACACACACACACACACACACTCAATACCTTTATCACATGAGGGGAAAAGAAAAAAAAATCACATAAGTACTTGGAGTTTATGACACACTACAACTTTCTACAATTTTCAGTAAGATAAACCTCTTCTTTCCAATTATGTACAGCAACAGAGAAGCCATTCTGATATTCTCATAAACATCAGCATCAAGTTGACCAAAGAGTGGGGAAGAAGCAGCAGGTACTATCTTCTGTTCTAAAAAGGTTTCCTACAGCACCAACTTCCTGTCGCTAACAGAGATCACTTGATCACCTGACTCCCGTAGATCATCAATTACTCGAGCGGGCACCAGTAACATCTCAACATGTCCTGTCACATGCAAAATAGCCCAAGGGCATCTGCCCACTCCAGGAACATAAAAAGCCTCAAACCATTCCATCAAGTCATGGGAATGAGGTCTGTAACTGTTACTGGCATTTGGCATGTCAAAGACGACACAGGTAGCTTGCCAGGCTAACAGAGATCTTTCTATAATTTTTTTCTTTCTTTTTTTGGTCCACCACAGCAGTGCCCAGAGGGCCCCGTATCCTAGCAGATACCGGTCTGGTCTGGTCTCAGGCGCTGCTCGCTCCATGTGTCGCACAGGACCCAACAGGCCCATACCGGCAGTGCTCAGGGTGCATGTCATGTGCTGAAGCACACTTAGGCCTTAATGTTTTTTTTTTTTGGGGGCCACACTCAGCAATACTAGGGTTACTCTTAACTTTGCACTCAGGAATCACCCCTGCAGTTACTTGTGGAACCATAGAGGATGCCAGGATCAAACACGGTTGGCCACACACGAAAGCTCCGGTCCCTTCCCTACTGTGTTATTTCATACTTGAGCTACACCTAGGCCAGCATCCATCTTTTTTAAAGATAAAATTTTAATTTTAATCTCTATGTTAAAAATATTATAGGATCAGCCAACTCTTTCCCCTTTCAGCAATGACAGCATTTTGCAACATTTAGTTCATTTTGACAAATGAAAAACTTTAAAAATAGCAGATTATGGGTAAGATTGAAATGGAAAATAACAATGAGAAAAATTTAAAAAGCACAATCGTAAACAGCTTTGAGTTAACACCACTTAGCATCTTCTACTTAGCAGGTACCTTTCCTTCTATTCACGAAAATCTTAATGAAGGGACCAAAGCAGTAGCACAGTGGGTAGGGCATTTACCTTGCACGTAGCCAACCTGGGTTTGAAACCCACCATCCCCTATGGACCCCCCGAGGACCGCCAGGAGTAACCTCTGAGCATCCCAGATGTGACCCAAAAAAAAAAAAAAAAAAACCTTTTATGACTATGGGCTGGAGCAATAGTACTGGGATAGGGCATTTGCCTTGCATGCAGCCGACCCAGGCTTGATCCTTGGCATCCCATATGGTCCCCCCAAACACTCCAGTCCTGAGAGCACAGTCAAGAGTAACTTCCCTGAACACCACAAAGTATGGCCCAAACATAACCCCCGTCCCTATCCCCCCCAAAATTCTTTCATATCAGCAATTTTGTTTTACTAGCAGGTAAAGAGCTTTCAAATAAAATATCTACCTCTCACTAGTTACTCTAAGGACTTTTGCAATCATTAGATCACTAGACTAAGAATTAAAATAATGTTAGGGTGAGGGAAAAAAAGTAAAATAATCTTAAGTGTGTGTGTGTAGATGCTAGTCTTGTCTTTCTAAAAACAATTTGGTGGGGCTGGAGTGATTGCACAGTGGAGAGGGCATTTGTCTTGCATGCAGCCGATGCTGTCTTGATTCCCCGCATCCCATATGGTCCCCTGAGCACCACCAGGAGTAATTCCGAGTGCAGAGCCAGGAGTAACCCCTGAGCATTGCTGGCTGTGACGCCCCACCAAAAAAATTAAAAAAAAAAAAAAACGATTCGGTAAAATGCTTGTTTACTTCACTTATAAAATAAAATGCAGTGCTTTATAATAAAAATCAATGTATGAGAATATGTGGGAATAAAAGACCAAAACTCTAAAGGCACAGCGATAGCTAAAGGACATTAAACAAGCCTTGGGTGCACAAGGCCCCGAGTCGATCCCCAGACTGCCTGGTCTTATACCACTGAAGAGCAAACTGATCCCTTCTCTCCAAAATGACAGTTAATTTCTTCGGGACTGGAGCAATAATACAGCAGAGAAAGCATCTGCCTTGCATGCAGTTCATCCAGGTTTGATTCCCGGCATCCCATATGTCCCCTAAACACTACCAGGAGTAATTAATTCCTGAGTGCAGAGCCAGGAATAACCCCTGATTGGGTAGGACCCAAAATGCGAGGGAGGGAGGGAGGGAGGGAGGAGGGAGGGAGGGAGGGAGGGAGGTAGATAGGTAGATAGGTAGATAGATAGGTAAATAGATAGATAGATAGATAGATAGATAGATAGATAGATAGATAGATAGATAGATAGAGATGGATGAATAGATAAGTAGATAAATAAATACATAAATAAATATATATAGATAAATAGATAAATAAGTAAATAAAATGAAAATGAATGGATAGATAAGTAAATAGTAAATAAGCAAACAAAGAATGAATGAATGAATGAATGAATGAATGAATGAATGAATGAATGAATGAATGAATGAAAGAAAGAAAGAAAGAATCAATAAGTAGAAAATTAAATAAATGAAAAACCAAAGCAGGGGCCGGAGCGATAGCCCAGCGGGTAGGGCGTTTGCCTTGCACGCGGCCGCCCTGCCGCCCGGGTTCCGATCCCGGCGTCCCATATGGTCCCCACGCACCGCCAGGAGTGATTCCTGAGTGCAGAGCCAGGAGTAACCCCTGAGCATTGCCGGGTGTGACCCAAAAAAGCAAAAAAAAAAAAAAAAAAAAAAAAAACCAAAGCAGCTGCACGCTGTGAACTGAAGAATGAAGCCACCACAGTCTTTATCTCCAGGGCTTATTCAATTCCACACTCAATTTTCTTGTTTGGGGGCGACACCAATTTGTGTTCCAGATGCACCCAGGCCAGGCACCCACAGAGCAAGACACCTGATCGCCCCTTCTCTCCAGCCCTCCAACTCAATTTTATTTGTAGCTTTTGCTACACTGTACAATAACTAATACAGTAAACCCCCTCCCCCCCAAAAAAAAAGCATGTTGTCCTCAGCTAATTAGGAAAAACTTCCAAAACAGGAGTTAGAATCCATAGTAAAGAATCAGGGAACTATTGACAAAAGTTTTCAAGAATGAAATACATAATACATCTAAAGACACACACAAGGACATGTGCTGCCAGACTCTGAAAGAAACCTTTTAAGTCAGAAACACAAAGGCTCAAAGGAATTACATAGATAATCAGACTATCGAAAACAGGTTTCTGAACGCACTTACGAGCGTGACACAAGCTACTCTGCAGAGAAGAGCTGGTGGGACGGGGGGACAAAGGGAAGGCAGGGAGGGGGAAGCCAGAGCAAGCGCCGAGTGTGTGGCCCAAGGGGGAGTCCACTACTTGGCCCCTCACCAGAGCCAGGAGCAGTCCTTCACCACCACACGAGGTGGCCCAAAAGTGGAAAAAAAAAAAAAGGAAAATTTAATGATTTATTTAACCTAAGATATTTTATTTCAACATTGACTTGATCACTTGACTTCCCATTGATCATCGATTTGCTCGAGTGGGACCAGTAACAATATGTCCTGTCACATGCTAAATAGCCCAAGTCATCTGCCCGCTCCAGGAACATAAGGAGCCTCAAGCCATTCCATCAGTCATGGGAATGAGGTCTATAATTGTTACTGGTATTTGGCATGTCAAATACGACACGGGTAGCTTGCCAGGCTCTGCCGTGCAGGTGGGGTACTCTAGTAGTCAACTCAAATTTCAAGCATTTATGATGAACCGCGGGCACGAGTCAGGCTATGATCGGCTCTTCTGCTGATCATAGGAAGAACTAAGAAGAAAAAAAGTTCAATGTTAAATTTTTCTAAGGTCTTGTCTTCAGCAGAAGCTTATATATAGCAGGGCTGGGCGCTACACGGGCCGGTGGTGGGGAAGCGGACCCTGGGTGGACGGCCGGGTGCTGGGACAGTTCTTGCAGGAAATCCTCCTAGTAACTGTAAACCACAGTGCCCAAATGAAAAAGACTTACGGAGCAATTCCTGAATGCAGGGCCAGCAGTAACCCAGGTGTGGCCCCCAAACCAAAATAAATACATTTAAGCAAAATAAAAAAGATCATCTTTTTTCATTCTAAGTAATAATTTCCAAACCAAGTACATCAACTCACAGCAACAACATGATAAGTGTTCTCGGACATTTGTGGGTACTATTTGAGTTGACTACTAGAGTATCCCACCTGCACAGCAGAGCCTGGCAAGCTACCCGTGTCGTATTTGACATGCCAAATACCAGTAACAATTATAGACCTCATTCCCATGACTGATGGAATGGCTTGAGGCTCCTTATGTTCCTGGAGCGGGCAGATGACTTGGGCTATTTAGCATGTGACAGGACATATTGTTACTGGTCCCACTCGAGCAAATCGATGATCAATGGTAAGTCAAGTGATCAAGTGACTGAACAGCCTAGAACAAAATGATTTCCTCAATTTTCAAATTAGATCTCAGGGTCCCTGGCATCTTTGGGATTGTCCTATGCCTACCGGGTCCATAATGTCACAAACTAAGTGGGTCTTCGGTACTTACCCCTGTTACACCATATGTGATTGAATACAGGTTAAAATTATGTCAAAAATTGTGTATTTTTGAAATTGATAAAACTCTGCTTTCCATGATCTGAAATTTACATTTCAAAACATTAATTTCAAGAGCAAAGACAAAGGTACAATTCTTTCATTTCTTTTTAGACTAACCTAAAATAGAAGTATTATAGTTAAATCATAAAAGAATCCCTCTCTGCCATACTGTCTCTAGGGCTCTCTCCAGTAAGAGAATGGGGGGGTGTAGGGGACACACCTAGACTATACCTGGTTCTGTGCTCCAGGAACAGTCTTGGCAATACCCAGGAGACCGTACGTGATTCCGGAGATGAAACCCAATTCACCCACATGCAAGGCAAGTGCCCTCACCTCCGTACTATCTGTCGGGCCCCCACAGAAACATTTTATATGGACCATGTGGCTCATGGGAATCTTTAGTATGTTATATATCTGTATGTCTGAAAGTTTTCATAATGGGGAGACAAAAGGAAAGAAGAAAATATAAGGAGTAAATAAAAGAGCAAGCCAATGATCAACTATTATTAATACTGTTATCATTCATATTATTATAAGCATTTATAAGGATAATCTAAGGAACCAGGGATTAACAATTTAAACAAATCTAATGATGAAACTTCACAGCTAAAGAACAATGTTTCCTTTTATATAGGGTCTAATGATTATTTTCTTGCAATTACTTTTGCAGACTTGATACTTATATTAGAAAAATTGGTGATCCCTTAAGATTTCTCTCCTACAGCTACATAATCACTTTCTTCAGGACAGAAGCCAAACAACAAAACAAAAACATGTGCCTTAGTCGCAACAAAATCGCTGTTAAAATTTTCATACCTAACAAGTAACAGCATAGACAGCTTTCTATGTTTGTAAATACAGTCTTAAACCTCCTGGGTTTAAAATATTCACACAAATCTCTGCAGAACGCTTACTTGTTCATTCTGAATCCAGAACAAAAGAGCCATTTTAGGTTATTCCAAAAGATTATCTTTATGCTTTCAGAGTTAGGCCAACACTAATTAAATATCCTGGCAACTCTTAAGGATAAGCTTCATTGTATTACCTCATAGTGGTTTAATTAAAGTGAAATTAGGCTTCTGTCACTTGTAAAACTACCTCCAAGCCTGAGCGAGTCTCCAGCGGCGTCTGCTGCTTCCACCCCACGGCAGCAGATCTTAACACTGAGGGATTCTCAAGCGCTGCAAACCACACTGCAGATGCTCAAGTACACAGCCCACCACAGGAAACAGATCCACGTTAACCGGAGCGGTAACTCTAAGAGGAGGTAATGGCAAACCTTCCACAGACATCACGTGCAATTTAAAACATTTCATCAGCTCATTAATGTCAAGATAAGATTACCAAAGAAATCTTGGAATGCAGCCCGTTTCTGCTATGGAACGTCATTTGATTTGGTTATGTTAAAAAAAAAATAGCATTCTAACAGGACAACCAGGCACCTACCCTGAAGTGAGCCGGGGTGGAATGGCTAAAAACATAAAAGATAAATTTAAATTATGGTCACAAAGAACCTCTTGCAATGTTCCAACCAATACCCCACCGAAAGTAGTAAACGAAGTTTATAAATATGACAAATAAGACTAGGGCTGGCTGAAATAATTCATAGGGTGAACTACAACTTTTATAGAATATAATTTAACAAAAGCAGCATTTTGGGAAACCAGAACAACAGTACACAGTGGGTGAAGCATTTGTCTTGCATGCAAATAGCTGGGTTCAATCCCTAGCACCTCATATGGTTGGTCTCCTGAGCACTGCTAGGAGTGATCCCTGAATGCAAAGCCAGGGGTAAGCCTTTGGGCCAGGTGAGACCCAAAATGTCGCCAAAATGGAGGGGGAGGTGGGGGGCCGGCATTTTTTCAACTAACATTTCACTCATGCAGAATCTCACAGAGGTGACGAAGAGAAATACTACGGACCCAGGAGAAGTAAAAGCACCTATCTAAGAGCAGTAGGGTCTGTTTGAATTAATATCCAAAGCTTTTCAGGACATTACATCAAGTAAGTACAAATGATATTTAATGTGGGGAGAATCAACATATCACAATCGCACTAGGTTTTTACTATTTGTGAAAGGAGTCAACTTAGATTCCTAAGCATGTATGGTTACCATGCTCTTTCAGAGTAAAGAACTGTGACTACTACAACAACCTAAACTATCCAGGAAAATTGTTCTAAGATAACAATTTTAAAACATTATCATTAAAAATGAATCAGTACCCCTTGGAGTAATGGAAGATTCCAGTCCTAAGGCAAAGGAAACATAAGATAAAGTTACAGATACTGTTTCGGAAAGTGCTTTAAATATTACGAGGACGTCTTAGAACTTTCTAACAGAATTACCAGCCGAGAAGACGGCTCAAGAAACTGGAGCACATGCTATGCACGTGGAAGACAGACGTTCAATCTCCAGGATACCCGTTCCCAAGAACTGTGACATAGTGGCCCTGAACACCACGTCAGAACACCCTGCTGCAATGCCAGGTAGACTAAAACCCAGTAACTACACCCCCGACCCCCAAATAGAAACAAATTCCACTTCTGGGTACATATCCAAAGAAACTGTAACCAGACTCTAAACGTGCTATTTACACACCCGTGTTAAATCAAGAGGACAAACCAACCTAAATGTCCATCCACAGACGGATGTGGCACAGTCAATCACACAACAGAATACTACCTAGTCTTTACAAAGAAGAGATTGCTGTTACGTGAGTCATACGGGTAAATCACACTGAGCTAACTGAAACCAGTCACGAAAATGCAGTATTACATAAGTCTACTTAGATGAGGTATAAGGTAGGCGATCTTTCTAGAAACAAAGTAAAATAATGATTGTCGGAAGTGGTGCCGGGAGAAAGAAAACTGCTCTACAAATAGAAATTTCTCTTTGTGAAACATGAAAAATTACATATTTTTTTCTACTGCAACAGTGAGCATACAACTTACAACATTGTACAGTGTGTACTTCAAAATGAAGATGGCAAATTTGTCACGCTTTTTTAAGCCACAATTTTTTTTTTTTTTTTTTTTGCTTTTTTGGGTCACACCCGGCAATGCTCAGGGGGTTCTCCTGGCTCTGCACTCAGGAATTACTCCTGGCGGTGCTCGGGGGACCATATGGGATGCCGGGATCGAACCCGGGCCGGCATGAGCTGGCCGCTGCAAGGCAAACGCCCTACTCGCTGGGCTATCGCCCGCCCCTTAAGCCACAATTTTTTAAAAAGATAAAAGCATGTGAAAGAGCAAAGAAATCAACTCAAAAGTTTTTCTCATGTCAACCTGAAAACAATTTTTGCAACAACATGGCAGTGAATATAACCTACAGAATAAATATTTAAGTCCATGTTGATATATATGAATAATTAAACAAAGAACAATGCCTTAATAATTAAAGAGAACAATGCCTCCTCCTTTTTTTTATTTTATTTTATTTTTTTTTGTTTTTGTTTTTTGGGCTATACCTGGTCCTATTCAGGGATTACTCCTGCCTCTATGCTCAAGGATCACTTGAGATCCCTAAAAATGATTTTTCTTATGGTTTTTTCCTTATGGAAGAGTTTCATAAAGTTTCTTAAATAACTATACAGAAGAGCAAAAGAGAGAATTTGATGAGCTGGAGCACATGCTTTGCGTGCACAGAGCAAAAACTAGAAATTGAGCTCCCATTTGACCCATCCATAACACTTCTGGGAGGCCAAAAACACACAGCAGAAATACCATGTGCACTTTTATGTTCATAGCAGCACTATTCACAATAGCCAGAATCTGGAAACAACCAGAGTGCCTGAGAACAGATGACTGGATAAAGAAACTGTGGAACATCTACACAACAGAATACTATGCAGTTGTCAGGAAAAACGGGTTATGAAATCTGCCTATAAATGGATGGACATGGAGAGGAACATGCTGAGTGAAATTAGCCAGAGGGAAAAGGACAGATATAGAATGTCTGCATTTATTTGCAGGATATAAAAAAAATAGTATGATACCAATATCCAAGGTCAGACAAAACATGGATCAGGTCTTGTCAGTGGGTGGAATTTACCGCAAGTGTGTGGGAGTCAGAAGTTAGGAAAGACAGAGAAGGGAACAATGGCTAACAATTGTTGAAAATGATAATACCAACCTAGAACTGAGCATTGAATGTAGGAAAAGGAATATACATGATAACCTCTAAATATAAATATTGCAAGGCACAATGTGTAAGAGAAGGAAGCGAGACAGAGAAAAGGAGAGAAAAGAGCAAAGTGCCCTGCCATAGAGGCAGGCCAAGGGAGGAGGTAGGGAATCAGGGGACATTGGTGGTGGGAAATGGACACAGGTGGAGGGATCGGTGCTGGAACACTGTATGACTGAAAGCCACACATGAACATCTTTGTAACTGTATATCTCACAGTGGTATAATAAAAAACTAAAAGAAAAAAAAGAAATCAACTCTTTTGACTTTCATGTCAACTCAAGAACAATTTTTGCAATAATATGGCGGTGATTATAACCTATAGAAAAAATAATTATTTATGAGTCCTGTTGACATATATGAATAATTAAACGGAAAAAATCCTTTTTTTTGGGGGGTGGGGAAGTTTGGGCCATACCTGGTCATGTTCAGGGCTTACTCCTGCCTCTATGCTCAAGGATCACTTGAGGGGGCCGGAGCGATAGCCCAGCGGGTAGGGCATTTGCCTTGCATGCAGCCAGTCTGTGCCGCCCGGGTTCGATCCTCGGCACCCCATATCGCCCCCAAGCACCGCCAGGAGTAATTCCTGAGTGCAGTGCCAGGAGTAGCCCCTGAGCATTGCCGGTGTGACCCAAAAAAAAAAAAAAATTAAGGATCACTTGAGGTCCCTTAAAATGTTTTTTTTTTTTTTTTTATGAAAGAAGTTCATAAAGATGCATACAGAAGGGCAGAAGAGAGAATTTGATGAGCTGGAGTACATGTTTTGTGTGGAAGAGGCCAGATTCAATCTCTGACACCACAAGGTCCCTCATGTACCATCAGGTGTTGCTTAAGAAAACGGGCCAGAGTGCTAGCACAGCAGGTAGGACATTTGCCTGGCACACGGCTGACCAGGTATGATCCCCAGCATTCCATATGTTCCTGAGCACCACTTGGAGTAATTCCTGAGGACAGAGCCAGGAGTAATGAATATTGTGGAGTATTGTCCAATAATTTGTTTTAAAAGTGTTAGGTGGAGGCCAGAACAATAGTACAGCAGGGAGGGATTTGCTTGTAGCAGACCTGGGTTTGATCCCGGCATCCCATATGGTCCCCTGAGCACCGCCAGGAGTAATTCCCTGAGTGCCGAACCAGGAAAAACCTCTGGGCATCACCGGATGTGACTAAAAAAAAAAAAAAGCCAAAAAAAAATAAAACTAATTTTTCTTTTTTTTAAAAAAAAACGTTTATTATTATTATTATTGTTGTTATTATTATTACTATTATTTTGCTTTTTTGGGTGACACGCGGCAATGCTCAGGGGCTACTCCCGGCTCTGCACTCAGGAATCACTCCTGGCAGTGTTCGGGGACCATATGGGATGCTGGGGATCGAACCCAAACTGGCACAGGCCGGCCGCGCAAGGCAAACGCCCTACCCGCTGGGCTATTGCTCCCGCCCCTAATTTTTCTCTTTTAAAGTGTTAGTGTACATAACAAGGAGCTGGGGAAATGTGGCTTGTAGTATAGCACTGGGTATGATTCCCAACACTACCTGGTAGCCCAAGCACCACATACTTGTGCTCCCAATTTCTATACATACATATTTATACATATACATAAACACACACACACACACACACACACACACACACACACACACAAGAAATAACAGGAATTTGTATAAACACAAATTCCTTTTCTTTTTCTTTTTCTTTTTGGGTCACACCCGGAAATGCTCAGGGGTTACTCCTGGCTCTGCACTCAGGGAAATACTCCTGGCGGTGCTCAGGAAACTATATGGGATTCTGGGGATCAAAGCCAGGTCGGTTGTGTTCAAGGCAAAAGCCCTACCTGCTCTGGCCCCCCACAAATTTCTTGTTAACTTTTATGCGTAAGTAAACTAAAAGAGGAATAATAAATATATTATTATTCCAAGTTTTTTTTCTTAAGCTGAATTTTTTTTTTTTTTTTTTTTTGGGTCACACCCGCGATGCTCAGGGTTTTCTCCTGTCTCTGCACTCAGGAATTACTCCTGAAGGTGCTCGGGGGACCATATGGGATGCTGGGGATAAAACTCGGGCTGGCATGGGCCGGCCGCCGCAAGGCAAACTCCCTACCCGCTGGCTATCGCCGGCTCCAAGCTGAATTTATTTTAAAGCAGTAATTTTTAAAAAAGTAGCAAGAGTAGAACAAGAAATGGGGCCGGAGCGATAGCACAGTGGGTAGGGTGTTTGCCTTGCACGCGCCAACCTGGGTTCAATCCCCGGCATCCCGTATAGTCCCCCAAGCATCACCAGGAGTAATTCCCTGAGTGCACAGCCAGGAGTAACCACTGAGCATCGCCAGGTGTGACCCAAAAGGGGTGGGGGAAAGAGTAGAACAAAAAAAGGAGTAGAACAAAAAATGTAGTTACAGATATGATGGCAGGGGTAGAGTTGGGCCAACAATCTGATGGAGCGCGGTGTTGGAACACTGTATGCGTGGAAACCCTAGCATTAATAGTATTGCAAACCACGGTGTTAAGTACCGTATTAGGAAACAAATGCCTGCAATCCACTTTTTTTCTTTCTAAATAAAAAGTTGTATTACCTTCAGGCTTCTACAACCAAAGCAGGAGCAACAGCTAACTAAAGCAAAAATAAATAAATAAACGAACGAACGAACGAATGAAAGAAACCCAAGCACTAGTGAGTTTTGCCAAGAGAAACCTGTATTAGAAAGAACAAATGTGGATAGCAGGAAGAGACTCAATCACAACGGGAGAGCTGGCAGCCAGAACCAGGGCAGGAGAGATGCTGATCTCAAGACCAAATTAACAGAGTAGCTGAGTTCAAGCCCAGGTGGGCAGCTCCCAGAAGCAGAAGTCACCAGGCATTCGTCAGATGGAGCGGGGTGACGACTGCCCGGTGACTCCGCTTCTGGGAGCTGCCTACCTGGGCTTCCCTTCTCCATCTAGTCCCGGAGACCCGGTGCCTCCCGCCCCGCCCAAGAACTGCCCCAGGGCAACCGGCCATAGCAGGCAGAGACTCAACCACAACGGGTAGAGCTGGCACCCAGTTCCTCCCATAGCTCAGCTGACCATGAGGCTGCCCAAGTCGCGCGCCACGCAGCCCATCAAACTAGAGGAACCAATCATGTCCTAGAATATATTGCATTCCACGATGTGCCGGAAAGGGGAGTTGGCGTGAGAGTTAGAGAGAAAGAGAGAAAGGAGATACAGAATCCGCCATGGAGGTGGGCTGGGGAGGAGGGAGGGAGGTGGGGACATTGGTGATGGGAGATGGGCACGGGTGGAGGGATGGGTGTTAGAACAGTGCAGAACTAAAACTCAAACATGAGCATCTTGTAATTGTATATCTAAAGGTGGTGTAATAAAATAATAATAAAATTTAAAAAAAATAAACATGATGCCTATTCTGGTTGTGTTAAAATAAAAAATAAATTAAAAAATAAAGAACAAATGTGGGGCTGGGGCAACAGCACAAGAGGGAGGGCGTTTGCCTTGCACATGCAGGCCCGGGTTCAATCCCCGCTATCCCGTATGGTCTCCTGAGCACTGCCAGGAGTAATTCCTGAGTGCAGAGGCACCAGGAATAACCCCAGAGCATCACTGGGTGTGACCCCAAAAGAAAAAATAGGAAGAAAGAAAGAACAAGTGGAAGGGGCCAGAGCAACAGTACAGCACGCAGGGTCTTTGCCTCGCAAGCAGCTGACCCAGGCTTGAGTCTCAGCCAATCTGGTTTCCCAAGCCCCGCAGAAGTGAGGCCTGAGCACAGAGCCGAAAGTAGTAACCTCCTGAATCATAATGTTTTACACAGACTCAGTTAAAAATCACTGATATGGTTAGCAAGCTTAGAATATTTTCTTAAACCTACCAAGCATGTTGGTAACAGATCAACTTATGTGCAGGGGAATAAGAATCTAAACAAAACACTTATCAGGAAAACTGCGTGCAGTAGATTACTAAAAGTTTTGGGTCAGAGTTTATTTTGCATACTGTCAACAATGGTTCAATCTCTGGCATTTCAAGCTTCTTCAGGAGTAAAGAGCCAAGAATAACCCCTCAGCATTGCCAGGTCTGACCCAAAATAACAAATATTTTTACCCATAATAGGCAACTTTTCTTCAACAGGAATTAATTGCACAGTAAGGCAACATTTACAGAAGGAAACAAAAGCACAAAGAAAATTAAAAGAAATAAAAAGGAAACATTCATGTTATCTGCAACGTAAATTCAGCAGCTCTCCCAGGGTAAAATGCATTTATCACCTGTACTTAACAGAGTCACAAGATGAAAACAAAACATTATAGCTGGAAGACACCTGAAAATCATTTGTTTCAAATGACTATACTAGACAAATACAAAAGTCATTAGTTATGTGAATTGCCTAAGATCACCCAGTTAAATGACCAAAATAATGATGATGATGATGATGATGATGATATGATGATGATAAAAGAATTAGGCCAAGCTCCAATATAAAATGTCTCAAGAAAGATCAAGCAACTCCTCACTCACATGGGCTGAAAGGGCAGTGCAGGTGTTCCTACACTGCTGCCTGTATATAACTTACCCCAGTGTGTCCCTTCGAGCAGAGCCAGAAGGAACCCTGGTCACCACCAGCTCTGTCCCCAGCCAGGGCCCCCAAAGGGAAAGATTCCCACTCAAAACAAATAACCAACAGTATAAATGAAGAAGCTGACCTCTTTTCTTAAGGCAGGACTTTAAAACCAACACTGTGGGGCCAGAGAAGGTAGTACAGGGAGTAAAGGCTGGCCCTGCACACACCCGACCAGGTTCAGTCCCTGGGCACCGCAGATGGTCTGCAAAGCACCACCAGGAACGATTCCGAAAACGAATGCAGAAATAAGCCCTGTGCAGTCAGGTGTGATCTAACACCCAAAATAAATAAATAAAACAAAATCAGCACTCCAGGTGTATATAATCAAAGAATTTTAAAAAGATACTTTTGAAATCCGAAGCTTGAAACAAAGCTATCTCTGTCCACCTGGGGCCAGAAGACAGCTCAGTGGTCCAAAGTACTGGCCGGGCAGCACGACGGCTCGAGGATGAACCCTGGTGACCAGCACGTGCTAAGCAGCCCCAGCAGCACAGAAAGAAAAAACGTATCCGCACCTGTAATACTGTTTTATACTAGAACGTGACGAGAAAAAGCCAGCGCAGGACAACTGAAAAATGACTCAAGAGCAAGTTCAAACTTGGTCATTAAATGCTTTATAAATACCAACATGCACCAGACTAGCCTGGCTTAGACAGACAAACTACACTCACTGCTCAGTGAGGCAACATGTTGTCTGGTGAGACTCAGGGTTTGTCGGGGCAGTTCAGGAAAGCATGACTACACCTATCATCAAGCAAGTCTCTTCATTATATGCGTGTAGTCATTTTTTAAGAGCAGACAGAGTAGAGTGGATAATGAGACAACGCAGCATATAATTGGATGACGGACTCCGGCTACTGTAGATTATAGCAAGTTAAATAATGTTGCTGGACTATACATCAGCAGATAACTTTCAAATGGGAGTTGAGAAAATGTACAACGTAAGATCCAAGCAAGATGAAACATTAGAAGCTTATCATATTTACTCCTTAGTCAATATAGACTCCAAAGCTAGGAAGTGTGTTGTGCTGAAGAACTGAATAAAAAAAAAAGGGCTAGAGAGGTAGAATAGTGGATAGGGTGGTTGCCTTGCATGCAACTGACCTGGGTTGGATCGCCAGCATCTGGCGTGGTCTCCCAAGCACTGCCAGGAGTAATTCCTGAGTGCAGAGCCAGGAGTAACTCCTGAGCATCGCAGGGTGTGACTCCCAAAAAAATTAAATTAAAAAAGATTTATTAATATCATTTTCGCTGGTTTATCTAGATGATTTGGAGAACACATATTCCCCTACATCTAGTGTGATGATGCAGTAGAAATGAAGGGTCAAGCAAGCAGGGCTGGAGCGGGGCTGGGTAAATGTGAGGGGAGTGGGGGACTGGCGCACAGGAAAACTGGGGACATTGGTGGTGGGAAATGTACACTGGCGAAGGGACTGAGATGGAACACTGTATGCCTGAAATCGAGCAAGACCACCTTTGTAACTGTATATAAAAAAAAACAAGGCTGTGAGGCCCTGGCTTCAGTCCTAAGTCCTAGCACCAAAGAAAGGGAAAATGGACAAAGATATTTACGTTTGTACTTTAAATTTTCTCCAAAACTGGAAGCAGAACCAATGATAATGAAATGTAGGGGCTGGAGCGATAGCACAGCAGGTAGGGCATTTGCCTTGCACATGGCCGACCTGGGTTCAATTCCCAGCATCCCATATGGTCCCCTGAGCACCGCCAGGAGTAACCCCTGAGCATCACTAGGTGTGACCCAAAAAAGCAGCAAAAAAAAAAAAAAAGAAGAAGAAGAAGAAGAAGAAGAAGAAGAAAGAAAAGAAAAAAGAAATGAAATGTAGGGCTGGCATTTGTCTTGCCCAAGGTTCGATTCCCGACATCCATACGGTTCCCTGAGTCCACCAAGGTAACTACTGAGTGCAGAGGTGCAGAGCGAGAGAGGGAAGGAAGGACTGGAGGGAGGGAGAAAGCAAGGAAGAAAAAATGACTAATGTCTCAACTGGCAAGAGTCACTCCCAGAAAGCACGATGGGGACTCGGGGGACAGTAGATGTGGGGGGTTGTGTGCAGGGATTATTATTTACTGCTGTTGTTCTGGACGCACATCCGGAACTCAGCATTTGCTCACAGCATGGTCAAGGGACCAGACTGTACCAAGAATCGTACCTGGGTCCTCTTGCATGCGAAAAGCATGAACTCCTCGGGCCGGAGCGATAGCACAGCAGGGAGGGCGTTTGCTTTGCATGCGGTCGACCGGTTTTGATCCCGGGCATCCCATATGGTCCCCCAGCACCACCAGGAGTAATTCCTGAGCAAAGAGCCAGGAGTAACCCCTGAGCATTGCTGGGTGTGACCCAAAAAGCCAAAAAAAAAAGCATGAACTTCTGTTCTCATCCCTATAATTTTTTAAGGACTTTATCTTACAAACAAGGGGGAAGCCCTACAAGGCCTTGTGTGTCTTAGCAGACTTTCAAAATACACAGGGTGAAGGTGCCAGACAAAGACACTGCTTTGAACTAAATCTGAATACTTAAGAGAACAAATTTCTTTACTAGAGTATTGATAAAGTAGAGGAAGTTTTTAGAGAAAAAAAAAACATATTCCTGCAATTTTAGGCTTAGAATATGAAACAGAACATTTACCAAATGCCAAGTTTTCAGCACACAGCTTACACAATACTCTATTCAAAATTTCTTGGTACTCAAGGTTCTAATAATCTCTGTTTCTATTTCCCCCAAAAAGTTGTGGCTAGTATAATTAGATTTGGATGAAACTACCTATGGAAATTACAGTTCTCTAAAGTAGGAAAATTTACAGCGAGAGATTGAAAACAGATCTGCATGAACTTCAGGGAGGCAAGTCAATCCCGCTTCTGCCTGTAACCACCAGGTGCTGCTGCCTCCATCAGTGCAATCCAAGAGCAAGGAAATAAATTCTAAAATATAAATGAAGAAAGTATGAGAAATTTTAGCTAGGACAATGTATTTCATAACTCCTCTAACTCAAATCACATTAAATTCTGTCAAGTAGCTGAAGTGGTATGGAAAAAAGCAATCTCCGGAGCACAAGCTGACAGTCCATTCGGGCTGCGATGTAGCTCAGTAGGAGACAACTTGCCTTGCATGTGGGACCATGAAGTTTAATCCCTAATACCACAAAATAAAATGGAAAAAAATACAAACTTTTTTTTTTTTTGCGTCACACCGGCAATGCTCAGGAATTACAGTACTCCTGGTGGTGGTTGGGGGACCATATGGGATGCTGGGTATCGAACCCAGGTCAGCAGCGTGCAAGGCAAATGCCCTACCTGCTGTGCTATCTCTCCGGCCCCCAAAATACACAAACTTTAAGTGGTAACAAGAAATGCTCTGAAACCTTAAAAATTATACTGACTTGGTTTTGCTGTAAGAGCAATTTCAGGCCCTCAGTACCAAAGAGGGTTTTGGCAGTGAAACTTAGCAAGAAAAATCGAAATGCCATCAAGACAAAATGTGCTTCTCTCTACTACAGTTAGATAAAATAGAAACAAAGGCTGGCTTAAATGTTCCCCCTACAGAAAACAGAAATTATCCTCTCTGCTAAAGCTTTTAGTATTTATTAATGGGAGGCCCTAGAAAACCTTAGTAACCAACAACTGGGTTGGGAGCCCAGTGTAGACAAGCAAACAAGAAACTTGTTTGCAAAGGTGATGAAATGATTTCAGTTGAATGAAGAAGAAATATGGGCAAGTGTCAACATGTCCCTCTGAGCAAAGCCTGCAGATAAGAGTCCAGCCCAGCTGGAAGTTGGGAAACAGCACACATCCTCACAGGCATATTCGGATACTAAACACAACCAGTATTGCCTTTACTTTTCTTTTCTTTTCTGGGGGTTTGGAGATGATGCCCAGCTGTGCTCAGGGCTCAGCCCTGGCAGTGCTCAAGGCACTATATGGGTGCCAGGGAATGGACCTGGGTGGCTACATGCAAGGTCAGCACCTTAGCCACTATAGCATCTCTCCAGCTGGCCCTTTAAAATACGGCATGTCCACAATTCACTGTGATTCATTCCCTCTTTGCAAAAGCTGATCTAAAGCCTCAGGCTAACCTATTATCTCTATAACTGTACATAAACATTGAGCATGAAATCCAATGATCTTCGTTACCTTTTTCAGGTTTTGCTAAACCTTAAACCCAGCCCCATAAACGTCCGGAGCCCTTCCCACAAGGAAAGCTCTGCACACTAGAGCTGACCATCCCTTCCGTCACTCCACAGAATTACCCTCTCAAATGCACAAGCGACGCAGGGCGCTCTGAATAGCAAGTCTCCCTACTTTGAAGACTTGTGCTTGGAATGCCTCGATCTTCCATAAGAGGGAAAGGATACTGTAAGGATAATCTGATAGTTTCTCTCAATCCCAGCGAAAAGTGCTTGTCATTCCAGGCCATAAAAGTACCAGAAAGCTTTACTGGGAGAATGGAAGCAGAAGGGAGCATGTGACTAGAAACACGAGTTCCCAGAACAAGAGGGGAGCAAAAAAATCTCAGAAAAAATAAACACCTGGAAAACTGTTAACTTCTCAAAAAGTTTTCCATTTCACTGGGACTTATCACGGAGTAAGGAGAAAGCTGCTGGCGCTGCCGCAAGCCCCTTCTAGGCTCGGCGAGAAAAACAGCTTTCGCCAATTATGCAATACAGACTCAGAGGAAGAACGGTGCTCTTTCCTGAGCTTGCCATATACCAGCGAGTTACAAACAATAATATATGTTAACGTTTGCTCTCCTTATGTGCCAGATGTGTCTATAAAAAAGAATAAAACGAAAGCACTGATGTCCAATTAGGGAAAATCAGAATCTCCAGGGAAATAATGTGAATTATTGTGCATAATTTGTAGAAGCAGGTCTAAGGTGGGGCAGGCGAGATAGTACAGTGGGTAGGTGCCTGCCTTGCACACGGCAAACTCAGGTCCAAACCCAGCACTCCCAGTACAGAGCCGGAAAAATCGGAACATCACGGGTGTGGCACCAAAACAAACAAGACGGAGTAGGTCCAAGACGTGTGTACTACCATGTGAAGGAAAGAAAGAAGCAAAGCACGCATACCTCAAGAAGCCAGAAGAGGCCAGAGTGAGGTTTACTCTTAAAGTCTGCTGCACTCACTGCAAACTTACAAATCCTACTAAAACATTTATCCTACTTTTTTTTTTAATTTTTTTTTTTATTATTTTTGGGTCATACCCGGCAATGCTCAGGGGTTTCTCCTGGCTCTGCACTCAGGAATTACTCCTGGCGGTGCTCGGGGGACCATATGGGGTGCCGGGGATCGAACCGGGCGGGCAGGGGGCAGGCCACGTGCAAGGCAAACGCCCTACCCCGCTGGGCTATCGCTCTGGCCCTATCCTATGTTGTTAAAGAATGTAAATCTTTTTCATTCTTAAACACTGTCACTCAGAAACTCCATTATATCGCTAACTGAATCCTTCCTGAAAATTTGGTATTTTTGAATAAGTTTCGGTATTTAAAGTGCTAAAACTTGTGAGTAAAAACGGTTTTTTGTTTTGTTTTGTTCTGGCTTAGTAGTGTCAATGTTCAGCAGTGCTCAGGAGGCCAGGAGCACGTGGATGAGCAGATAGCTCAGTGCTCACACATATCTCAGGCAGATTATCAAATGAATCAGTCATAACACAGAACAAGAAAAAGACCAAAAACAAGCATGTGTAAATGCATATGAAATAGGGAATCAAGTCGCCTCCCCACTGTCAGGAATTTGTTTTTTCCTCAATACAGATGTTCTTCCAGGCCACATGTTCTTCTAACTGCTTTTATTACAAGTATCATACCTATATAATCACACACACAAACAAAAAGCTGCATCTGAGGATTGGAAATAAGGTATTAATACACAAGCTAAGCCATGTGACGCTAACAGCCTCTCGGAAAAGTAAACCAACATTCTCTGTCTCATCAGCACTGCATTCTAGATACTGGGGAGAGACACATTATCTTGGATTTAAGGAAGGGAGGGACTGAAACAATAAAAGGGAAAATATTTATAGTCAAGTCTATGCAAAATGTTCTATTAATGTAAACCAGCTGCAAGAGAAAAGATAGGCAGTCCTCACTGTCTGGGGTACTAATGTGCTGCTCTTATTCCAAGTTTCCACTCTGAAAGGCCCTGTAATACACTATTCCCTAAGAGTCCCCAAGAAGCCTATGAATCCTTCCTAAAATAACAACTCCAGAACCTTTATTATTTATTGATTAGAAAATACATGCTGTGGTTTCTAAAAAGCCATTCAAAGCCATTCCTTTTACAAAAAAGCCAAGCATATATACTCTCCTACCTCTCCAGAAACTGCAGCGGAGACTTGAGCATGTGACCCTGAAGTCTTCTAACAGAGCTGAGTTCAAAGCTGGGGGACTAGCACAACAAAGACATCTGCCAGTTACGAAACACCGATAAAATATTCACCACTGGTTGCTGCCACTGTAACTCTTTTCTATCAGCCACAACTAAAGTCTCTCATTTAGTAAATCTTTCACCCCAAGCTTTGGTTCACTGATCTTTCCTCCCCCACAGCACACGGATTAACATTTTTTTGCACCATATAAGAAAGTAAACTTGAAACTTATGCAATGTTATAAGTGAACATCACCTTAATTAAAAATCAATGAAAATAAGTGGAAAAAATTTAAGTTTGTTTGCATGTAATCATAATGATATAGTACTAATAACAAAAGTAAGTTATATATACCCATACTAGATATGGTTTTTCTATATGATCATCATCTGTTCCAGCAGAAATTTTATATAATAATAGCCCATTAGTTTGTAAAGCGTCCCCAGAAAATGTAGGCTGTGGACTTAAATAATCCCCAGACTCCTGAAATTTGAGTAAAATGTCTATGAAAGCTACCTTTGAATCCCAGACAACTTAGGCAAAAACATCTGCCATCAAATTACCATCAACACAACACCACCACAGACAGGTTTCAAAATGAAAATGCAAGAAACAAACCTCAATTTTGTCTGTCTTGGCATCTCCCCAGTATATTTTGCCTTCATCATAATCCAAGGCTAAACCATTTGGCCAACCGAGAGAAGTATTCACCAGCACTACTCGGTCAGAGCCGTCCAGAGCTGCGCGCTCAATTTTCGGGATTTCTCCCCAGTCAGTCCAATACATGTACCTATAGAAATATACAGCAAATGAGCTAAAAGCAGACAACTGTATTTTCACATACTCTAAAGTTGATATGCAATATCTCATACTGCACTAGTATCTGTAAGTTAGCACCACAGAAAAGTAAATTTAGTATATCATCAGTATGTTTAAGACATTTATAAGATTATATAGAGATGTTTATATATACAATTTATTAGAGAAGAAGTTTGCAGGGAATTTTTTAGATCAGTATATTCTGAAACTTATCCTAAAAATGACTTCCAATGATGAGACCTACTTTGAATTATACTTTTTTCACTATACTTTGTGATCTTTTCCATGAACAATCTTTTCTTTTTCTAGCTGCCATCTCTGACACGAAAAGTTTATCCCAGTAGCTTCTTATTCAGGTCATAAAATGAGCTCCCAAATTAACTCCCAGTAATGCCAAGTCATTCTTAAGAATCCTGGCAATTTAAGCAGCTTAAGGCATTTGTATACAAAGAACTGTAACAATGTTAACTATGTTCAATCAATCTCAGAATAAGTCTTATATTAATAATATAAGTCTTATATTAATAATATATATACTATTGCCAAGTACTTAGAAAGTTGTATTTCATACACTGTGGTCAGATGATATGGCTTTTTTTTTTCTTTTTGGGTCACACCCGGCAATGCTCAGGGGTTACTCCTGGCTCTGCACTCAGGAATTACTCCTGGCGGTGCTCGGGGGACCATATGGGATGCTGGGGGTCGAACCCAGGCCGGCATGGGCCGGCCACGTGCAAGGCAAATGCCCTACCCGCTGGGCTATCGCTCCGCCCCCAGATGATTTGGCTTTAAAATAAAAATAAGACTAGAAGTAAAGTTGCCAGGCTTGCCCAATTTTTGAAAATCAGGCCATTCATGAATCTGGAGAAATATACATAAAATTTACAATTTGTGGCAAAATATAAGGTAAGATTTACAATTTTCTGTATCAATTTGAAAGTACTGAAAAGAGGGTGAAAATAAATCTTCTGCTGGAAGAATCCCGAAAACAGTTTCCACAGTTTTCAAACTCATGATGCAGCCCTGGCCGGATCTGCAGCCAACACCCAAAGTCAGCAAGCACAGACTTATTTCAGAAAGAAAAATATGCACGATACTCACGGAAAAAACACTAACAATTCCTTAACTTGAAACATTACTTCAATCACCCTGTTCTAGAACTGAACTGTTATTAAAGACCTGAAAGGCTGTTTATTAGAGAATAACACATACGTCGTATCAGTTTTGTCTGTTTTTAAGAGACCTACGGAACACAGAAACATCAGGCCAAAGTTTCTTTCAGCACACAGTCTTACCCAACCATAGGATCTAACACGATGGCTCGGGGTTCCTCCAAGTCCTCTGAAATCAAGATCTTCCTCATGGTCCCATTGAGTCTGGTGACTTCTATCCGATCAGTGCCAGTGTCAGTCCAATAGAGATTTCGGGCCACCCAGTCAACAGCAATCCCGTCAGGGTGCGCAATCTGAGCAGTGACCACAAACTGGCTCCCAGACCCGTCGATGAAGGAACGGCGGATGGCCCTCACTTCATCATCAGTCCAGTAGATGTAGCCTTCTACAGGATCATAATCTATGGCAATGGCATGACGAATGTCTTCTAACTGGAGAACAATGTCTGTGAAATCTGGTGTATCCAAGGAAATGCGTCTCAAGTCTGTCCTTCGGGCTAAAAGCAGTAATTCAGTGGCGCCTAGAACATGTGAAACAAATGAAGGAAAAATTGAAACCCACAGGCAAAATTTAGTCACCCTAAATAAAGAATGCAGAACTTCGGAAACTGAAACGTATAAAAAGATCCCGGGAGGTGAATGATAGCTCAAAGAGCCCCAGGTCTGTGTGGTCTCCTGGGCTGCAAGAAGCTAACCCCAAGCCCTGCACACTGAACCCCTCATCTAAAACCAAACCAAAGAATAAACAGAAAGTAATCCCCTGCAGCAGAACAAGTGCACTAGAGGTCAAACTCCAGCGGTTGGGCCCTAAAAATCAAGTTTTGATTCATTCTGGATTAGCTCATTACTGCAGGTGTCCCAATGAAAGACATAATGATTAAGAACTACGCAGTGATAAAGCAGATCGGGCAGCCGAATATTAAAGGAAGCAGACATAGGATACAGAGATTCTCTGCTCAAGTAGTTAAAAAACGGTAAAGAAATCTAGGACACGGACCTTTTGTGAATTATGAGTTTTAAAAACAATTATGAAAATTGTATAACTAGAAATGTATTGAAATCACTGCACTGTCGTTCAAAATGACCAAGTTTTACCTCAGTAAAGCTATTTTAACACAGAACTAGAGGGCACTAACTGAGGAAATAAGAACAAAGGAGGCTATGGAGAAGGAAACAGCATGGACAAGAGAAACACAGGAATTAAAGCTAAGAGCTGTGAACATGACAGAACTGGATTTAAGGAGCTATAAAAATATAAGCAAAACAGCTTTCTCTAAGACTAATATCTTCATCTCTATCTCAGGACTGCTGTGTGGACTCAAGATCGGTATTACTGAACATATAAAAATATCACTTCACATTTTTATTTTAGTTTTCTATCAGATTTATGAAACATTTAAGACCACGAATAAGTGATCAATAAAAACACTCCATCAATGAAGGTATTAAGCCCAAACTCTTTGTCTTGATTTTTAGTATTCTGGCAAACCACTACTTCCCCACCTACAACTGCCACACATAAGAAAAAACTAAACCATAAAACCAATAAAAGATAGTAAGCAAAGTGACGGCTGAAAAAGTGTTTTGTGTGTGTGTGTGTGTGTGTGTGTGTGTGTGTGTGTGTGTGGGGGGGTGGGGGGGGTGGAATTCCCAAAGGAATTAATCCAAAAGAAAATACTGGAATATAAATCTCAAGAATTAACCTGAAATTACATTTGGGGAAAAAATAGAGAGGTAAAACTTACATTATGTGCTTCTTGGCTTTTGAACTGAGTATAAATGGATACTATCTTGGTGAAAACGCATCCCTAAATCCCATAGCAAGAATCATATAGGAGTAACTTTCAAAAATTTACCTCTCCTTTGAACTACCAAAACTATGCAAACAAGTTATTAAGCTAAACTCGCAGATCAAAACAGAACCCTTAACTTAAGGCTATTCAAAAGCCACACATGTATCTGAAATTCAAAATCCTAGTTAAACATGCTCACTTCCACTGCTGTGAAAGAGGAGACAGACCACGATTGCTAAAATAAATCCTGTGATTTAAAGGCAGGCTACATTTTTTCAACAAAAAAAGCAACCTTACAAAAACCCTTTGTTTTAAATTGAAACCAAATTATCGTTTGCCATAGAAACCATCTGACAAGAGTCAGCCAACTTCACCTTTGACTGTGAGGATAATTTATCAATGCCAAGTCATGACAAATACCCTATACACAGTTTCAATACCATCTCTCTGACCCCCTAACCCCCTTGTCAGAATTCTCTAACCTGCTTCTGCTTTTCCGAGTCAGATAAAGAAGCCACTGCTAAATATAATTTTCTTACCAGGTCTTGCTGGTGGTTAAAGAACAAGACGGAGACCCATTATGCCAAGAATAAAGAATATCCAGTCATCCATTCCTGGACACAAGGGTTGTTTCCAGGTTTGGACTATTGTGGATGGTGCTGCAAGGATCATATGGGGCTGAAATGCCTTTTCTCCATTTTGTTTTTGGACCCACTGGAAGATTCTGAGAAGTGGGATTGCTGGGTCAAATGGCAGCTCAGTTCCGAGATTTCTGAGGGAAGTCTGTACTGTTTTCCAAAAAGGCTAGACCAGTCAGCATTCCTACCAGCGGTGAACCAAAGTTCCTTTCTCCCCCTCATCCAAACCAGGACTGGCTTCGTTCTTGCTCGTTTTTATGTGACCCAGCCTCTGAGTCATGAGATGATATCTCAAAGCTGTTTTGATTTGCATCTCCCTAATTATTGTCACTTGTCACTTGTGTTCCCAATGTTCATCGATTTGCTCAAGCGGGAGCCAGTAACATCTCCAATCATTGGGAATGAGGTTCATTATTGTTACTGTGTTTGGCATATCGAATACACCATGGGTAGCTTGCCAGGCTCTGCCATGGCTCTGGGTTCATCCCGGGGGGGCCCTGATCACTAGTGATGCAAATGTGCCATTTCATGTGCCTTTCCACAATAGCCAAAACCTGGAAACCCAAATGTTCAAGAACAGGTGACTGGATAGAGAAACTACGGTACTTCTACACAATAGAGTATTTCGCCCCAAAGGAAAGTCATGAAATTTGCTACTACATGGAGGGACCTGGTGAGTAGCAGGACTTGCTAAGTGAATCAGTCAGGAGAGAGCCAACACCGATGGGCTCTCTCACGTATAAGGAAACCTAATAGTAGAACACTGAATGCCCCAAGACCGTGGAAATAAAGGGCATGAGAAGTGGTATTCAGTAGAAACACGTCATCTGAGTGTTGGGATAAGGCAGGGAGGGGGCAATGACTATGGTGGAAAGAAGCATTCAATGGGCGGGGGCGGGGGGTATTGGAAGGTGGTGCAGTGTTATGTGTGAAACCCTTAAACCACAGAGCAAAAACTTTATATATATATATAATTTATTTTTTGCCTTTGGGTCATACTCAGCAATGCTCAGGGGTTACTCCTGGCGGTGCTGGGGACCATATGGGCTGCTGGGGATTGAATCTGGTTAAGCCACGTGCAAGGCAACGCCCTCCCGCTGTGCTATCGCTCCAGCGTGTGTGTGTGTGTGTGTGTGTGTGTGTGTGTGTGTGTGTGTGTGTGTGTGTGTGTGTGTGTGTGTAAATCCAGTCATCTGTTCTCAGACATTCAGGGAAAACTGAGGTTTTTTTTTCCATTTTTTAAAAAGTGCCTCTTATAGAGGCTGACTGGTGCGGGGTGTTGGGGGGGAAGGGAAGCAGGGAGGAAGTAGGCAAGCAGGCATTGCTAAAACAATGTATGCCAAAACCCAACCATGAATAATTCTGTAATCTTGGGGAGCAGGGCAGGGAGGGGTCACAGACATAGGACACACACTACATTGGGTGGACGCTAATGTAATCCCAAATTAGAAACCCTTGAATGCTCAGCATCAGGAAACTCCTTCAACAGGCATGCTCTATAGAGAATTAGCAAGGTAAGGACAGACACAGGTAAGTGGTTATTATATCTACTGCTAAAAAATGCATTCCTAACAAGGAGTGACACAGAAATGAAACAGCACCAAACTGTTTTACAAAAACAACGCTAAAAAATTAAAGTACTGAAATAATTTATAAGACATTCCAGCAATGGTATTTAAAAATAACAGATCTTGTCGAGCCTGGTGGCCCTGCCGGTGAGCTGCCCACGGGCCAGCACAGGGCCTCACGGACGGCTGGGGAGGCTGGCGCCGGCTTGCGCCAGGCCTAGCTGACCATGGAACCCCGAGGAGGGCAGATGGGTTTTGGGAGTGGGCCCGTCGCCTCTGAGGGGTCCCGAAGCAGCCGGATGAGACTCGCCCATCACACTAGCCACCATTTTTGCTGTCCGGACGCTGCGAAACGGCCTCAGACCAGATCAACAGAGCAAAGCCAGTTCAAGCCCAGGTCGCACGGCCGCTATGCGCGCGCGGTCCACTAAAATAGTGAAACAGTAATGTCTTTTAATGCATTGCAGTCAAGGAAGAGCAGGAAAGTTTGTTGGGAAGGAGATATAAAGAGGAAAGAAATGACATACAGAACTCGCCAAGTGGTTGAGGTGCGGGAGCGGGGAGGGAGGTGGGGACATTGGTGATGGGAGATGGGTTTGGGCGGAGGGTGCGTGTTGGAACACTGTAGAACCAAAGCTCTACATGAGCATCTTTCAATTAAAAAAAAAAGGTGGAATCTTCCACAAACATGTGGGAATCAGTGGTTGGGTAGGACAGAGAAGGGAACAGTGTGCTAATATTTGTCAAAAATGATAATACCAGTCTGGAACTGAGCATTGAATATAGGAAAAAAGATATACATGATGATCTCTGAATGTATGTATTGCAATCCACAATGTGTAAGAGAAGAGATAAAGAATTTGCCATAGAGGCGGGCTGGGGGAGGGGAGAGGGAAGTGGGGACATTGGTGTTGGGAAATGGGCACTGGTGGAGGGATGGGTGCTGGAACACTGTATGACGGAAACCCAAACATGAACATCTTTGTAATTGTATATCACATGGCGGTGTAATAAAATATTAAAAAAAAATAAAATAAAATAAAAAAATAAATATAAAATAAAAATAAAAATAACAAACTCACATATAGGGGCTGGAGCGACAGCACAGCGGGTAGGCGCTTGCCTTGCACGCGGCTGACCCGGATTCAATCCCGGCATCCCATATGGTCCCTGAGCACCACCAGGAGTAATTCCTGAGCACAGAGCCAGGAGTAACCCCCTTAGCATTGACGGGTGTGACCTCCCCCCAAAAAAAAAAACTTCACATATAACCTTCAATGACTGTCGAATTAACTAATTCCCTAAGTACTCCCAAACCTACTGAAATTATTATAGAGAAATTAAATATATCATAAAGAATGCTAATTGCTATCTAAAGTTTTTCCTACTTGGATAATGTCTTACCGTCTTTGCAGGTTTTTCCGTTCTCCAGAAGTCTGACCCCCGTGGGACAAGCACACTGATAGAAAGGCTTGATGGGAGACATCAAACACAAGTGGGAACAACCACCATTATCACTTCCACATGGATTTGTGGCTGTCAAATATAAATCACACTGATTAATACCAATGACTATGAATGACCCCTTCACTCTGATACACAAAGGTCAACAATCTTAACATGAGCAGCTGTGATAAACTAAATTATTACCAAATGTCATTCAGGTGCTTAACCGCCAAACCATCTGCAAGGAACTGAATTTAATCAGTATGAATTTACTTAATATTTTGTATCCAAAGAGTAATACACAAGAAATAAAACAGAAGATCCAGTCCTTTAAAAAAGAAAAAAGGGGAGGGGAATATGCCATACTAAAAAATAATGAAACAAATAATGAAATCAAGTCTTCCTTTGTGTATTATACACTGTAAGAGTCAAACAGAAACAAAAGCACTAAGGAAAAAGTTCAAGGAGGATGAACACATGATAGCAGCCTAGAAAGACAGAAAACCCTGGAAACTGCAAGTGTGGTAAAAGCCTATGTGGACCGAGAGGTATTATGGAGGAAGGTGCTGCCGGGCATGCAGCGGCCCCTAGTTCAATCCCCAGCACTGCAGATGGTCTCGGAGCCTCTCTCGGAGCACAGGGCCAGCAGTAGCCCTGAGCACTGCCAGGTGTAGCTCGGAAACCAAAACAAAATGAAAGTAAATGAACACAAGATCTTGTACACGGAAGCTTGTACGCGGGGCTCATCAGGCCCACAGACTAACTGAAGACTGAGGTTTCTGTAGATGAACAAGGACTAAAGCGGAATGAGCATGAAGAAAGAACAGGCTGGCAGGGGACACTGAAAGTGAAGAACAGTTGGAAGAATGTTGAAAAATTACTTTGAAAGGAATACTATGAGGAGACAGATTAGAAGAGGAAAAGCTGAGACAAACATATCAGACGATCTATCCTATGGGCAGGTGGACTGAAGAACCGTGGAGCGGGGGCTGGAGCGAAAGGTGGGCAGAGCGCTGGCCTTGCCCTGGCCCACGCGGGTTCCATCCACCGCACCCCTATGGTCCTCCAGGCGGCCAGGAGTAATTCCTAAGCATAGAGCCAGAAGAAACCCCTGTGCGTTTCTGGATGTGGCCCCCAAAACAAAAAATAACCAAAAGGAAAAAGACCAATAAAATATGAAAGACGAAAAATAGAGAATTTCACAGGTAATTGCAAATGTAGGGAAAAATAAATAATCCATAATGACTTTAAAAAAGGAAATAAAACAAAACCCCAAAATTCCTTTCTAGGACTAAGCACGAGACAAAATCTTTAGACAGCTGGGGCTGGAGCGATAGTCCAGCGGGTAGGGCGTTTGCCTTGCATAAAGCCGGCCCGGGTCGATCCCCCGCATCCCATATGGTCCCCCATGCAGTGCCAGGAGTGATTCCTGAGTGCAGAGCCAGGAGTAACTCTGAGCATCACTGGGTATAACCCAAAAAAGCAAAAAAAAAAAAAAAAAAAAAAAAACCTTTAGACCAGAAACTAAACATTTTCTCTTTCACACCTTAGTAATACATACATACAACTGTACACACGCGATCACCAGATCCTAGAATCTTAACACTGAATGGCTGACTTAATTGGAGGGCTACCCAGCAATGCATAGCCCAAAGCCCTTTTATTTTTGGCTATGGATCACAATCTGGAATATTCTCAAACACTTGCCGGAATTTTATTTACACGTAAGTGCCAAACACTTAGCATTCTTGTCCTCGTGCTAACCCTAATTCTAGTACTCCCTTATAAGAAGTTGCCATCAGCAATCACAGCCCAAGACACTGTAAAGGTTGACTAAAACAGAAGCAAAACTAAGAGGATAAAGTAGGTTTAGTAAAACTAAAGTAATTTAGCGTAAAGATTAGGGAGGTATTTTATTCAGTCAGATGAGATACTTCAATTTTTCGTGAGACTAACAGTGGTTTTCATTCAAGCAAAGTATTTTTTTCTAAACTCTCACTCGAACACAAACGCAGCAGGAGAAGTGAGTAAGAAATGCATCTTCTATAAAACTATTAGCATATACATAGGAGCTACCTTGGTTTCTAATTTTTTTTCTCTCTCCTCAACCTTCATAATACGAGCCCCAAAGAAAGGAATGAAAAGGCTTGTAGTGGTAGCTATCAAGCTGCAAATTCATCAGGTTACTGTTTAACCCAAACATATCTTACTATTTTCCCTAGTTTTTCTCTCCACAACCTTTAGATAAGTCCGCCCTCCTCCTGTCCCTCACTAAAGCCAGACATCAAAATAGCTACAAAGCGGTTCCAGCACGCAATCTGCCGACCAAGATCACTTACCATTTGGCTGTCTCTGCTGGCTGAAGGCGTGGATATCCATGGGAGAGAAGATGTTCGAGTGGATTTCACGCAGACCCCCGCCAGTGTACTTGTTGCAAGCCAAAATGGAGTGTGTGTTCCAGTCAGTCCAGTACAATGTGTCCTCAAATAACGTCAAAGCAAATGGGTGTGGAAGGGAACCTTTAACAACTGCCTGCCTATTAACACAAGAGAAAAACAAAAAATACTTCTAGATTCTTGGTCAAAACATCCTGATTTCAAATGGCTTTATAATGCACAATAACATACATAAATCTCAAGTAACACCAATCTTCAGGTTCAATAAACCAATTAAAATTAATCATGTGGCAAATTAAAGAGATTTTTATGGTAACCAAAACCCTACCAAACTTCACAATGGTCTCTAGCTTGGCGGCAGGCCCCAGAGTCACTACAGGTTAGCCCAGGGTTAACACTGCCATCGTTCCACCTCTGGACTCAAACCTCTATCCTCTTCAGTAGCTCACACCGTGTGAAGGAGAAAAGTAAAGACAAAGAAAAGTCGGGGTGTACACAGTTGGCACCGAAAGCAGGTCACAATCAGCAATGCTGCTCCCTTCTTGACAGAAGAACAAAGCACCTGAGCCTCCGTTTCCCATCACTTCAATAACTGGGAGTAAAACCGTCCACAAGGCTAAAAAGGCTCTCTGCAAACCCCAATCTTGTTCTAGCCAATGGTCACTTCACTTGGTGTCTGCTGAAATCAGGTAGCAAAAGAAAACCCTTCACTGGCTTGTGTTCCTGAGACAAAGCAGATACAAAATCTCAGAAATAACCCACATGATTAAAAACAATAAACTAAAACTAAAATAAACAGTAGCGGGAACAGCCTGAGTTGAATGCAACAGGCTAAACTCAAGCTCTGCACCCAGACACTAGTTCCCTGGCTCCTCTCAAAACTCCCAGGAGCAACCACAGAACACTTCGTGGTGTGGCCCCCCAAACAAACAAAAACAAAAATAAATAAAGCAAGCAAATTTATTTAAAAAAGAAAGTGGGGCCAGAGAGCTAGTACAGCAGGCAGGGCGCTTGCCTAGCATGAGGCTCACCCAGGCTCAATCCTTGGCATCCCACTGTTCCCCCAAGTACCACCAGGAGTAATTCTGAGTGCAGAGCCAGGATGACACCACCGAAATATTTGTTCTTAACGTAGCAAGCCTAGTGGCCAGAGCAGCAGTACAGCAGGCAGGGCGTTTGCCATGCAGCAGGCAACCTAGGGGCCAACAGCTGTCACCCCATATGAGTGCAGAGTCAGAGGTAAGCCCTGAGTATATCCGGTGTGGATATACTCAGTATATCGGCGCCTCCCATCCATTTTATCTATGTAGAATGAGCATCTGCTGTTTCTAATAAAATGTGAACGCATTCATTTGCTTTTATTACTATTTCCCCATCCCCTCCTACATGTGTTTGTGATAAGTGGGGAGGTGGGAGGGTCCCCTAACTAGGCTGCAGTCAGCACTGGGGTCTCACACTCCAGTTACAATGCTCACCAGTGATCACACACTTGGTAATGGTCGCACACCAGGCTCACTGGCAGCTGCACACATGAAGCTGATCCATAGTTACAGTGTACAAAAGGATGCACATTTTGTGGTGAGGCCAGGGATCTCCAACAGCAGTTACATGCATGGCAACCCAGAGCCACCGGGTTCACACTGCCCCAAGCAACTCCAAAGGCCTCATACCTCCAGGGCAGGCGCTCGATGCCATACTACTCCCCAGCACCAAACCTAAGGTCTTCTGACAAGTACCAGATTCTGTACAGTCGTGTGCAAAAGGCTGGTGTTAAATAACATTGTCCAAGTATCAAATAAAATTTTATGAAGATTGCATATAAGATAAGCGTAACTCGTTTAGAATCTCATACCTTGCCAGCCCACATCAGTACAATTTTCTGCTCACATTAATATTCCCTTCCCGTCTACAGCCATACCACCCTGAATATTCCCTTCCCCCTGGGGCCGGAGTGATAGCCCAGAGGATAGGGCGTTTGCCTTGCATGCGGCCAGCCTGTGCCGGCCCAGGTCTCGATCTCCGGCATCCCATATGGTCCCCGAGCACCGCCAGGAGTGACTCCTGAGTGCAGAGCCCGGAGTAACCCCTGAGCATCGCCGGGTGTGGTCCCCAAAAAAAAATATTCTCTTCCCCAGCAGATTGTTTTTCCCTCATGTTCCCCCAAAAAAAAAAGTGACAATGTCTACCCCCTGAAGTGGTTTTTCTCACTTCTTACATGAAAATTTTTTCTTTACAAAGTAACTTGCAGAGCCTGGCAAGCTACCAGTGTCATATTTGATATGCCAGATACCAGTAACAATTATAGACCTCATTCCCATGACCTGATGGAATGGTTTGAGGCTCTTTATGTTCCTGGAGCAAGCAAGTGTCTTTGGGCTTTACTTGCATGAGACAGGTCGTATGGAGATGTTACTGGTGTCTGCTCGAGCAAGTCGATGATGAACGGGAAGACAGTGATATAGTGACAGTGAAAGTAACTGTTATAGGAGTGTTGATATAGTTGTTTATATTACAAGCAAGCCTTCACAGTTCAGACCAAAATTTACACAACAAGACATAAAAAGATTCTG
Organism: Cryptotis parvus; assembly: GCA_021461705.1. Taxonomy (NCBI): domain Eukaryota; kingdom Metazoa; phylum Chordata; class Mammalia; order Eulipotyphla; family Soricidae; genus Cryptotis; species Cryptotis parvus. The sequence continues at coordinate 40,073 of JAJIBD010010898.1, forward strand.
CACAGTTGCCCAAAAGTAAGTAGCACTTCATGGAGCAGCTTAAAGAATTGCAAATGATGGTCTGAACTGTATGTAGCTCAGTGGGTCTTTGGAAACCTAAGGTGAGGAATCCTAAACCTTTAAGATCCTTTCATATTAATGTATCACTTGTCTTCCCGTTGTTCATCAATTTGCTTGATCAGATGCTAGTAACGCCTCCATTCATTGGGAATGAGGTTCGTTATTGTTCCATATTAATAGTTAAAATTCACCTAATGAACTAGTTAAAATTCACCTAATGAAATAGTTAAAATTCACCTAAAGGAAAATAAGTATAAAAACTTATTATTTTCTCCCTTTCTAAAAGCTATACTAATACTATATACTATAGTATATACACCATGTATATACTGATGATAAACCAGATCTGAGTTCAAATGATAGTGCCCAGGGCATACTACGGGCTCTGTGCTCAGGGAACCATACGCAGTGCCAGGAATTCCATGTGCAAGGCAAGCACCCAACCCACTGTACTATTGTTCTGGCCCCAGGATAGTGTTTCCAATGATTTATTATTTCTGAGATTTATAAATAAGGTAATTTTACAAATAAGGTGAACATTTCATGCAGAAGTTTTTAAATCAACAAAGTCCTTAATATTAATAACTTTTTTTAAGTGAAGTAGATAGTAGGCTGGCTTATTTACTATCCTAGATTTCATATAACACAATTGGCACAAAAAATTAGGTACACAGAGTAAGCACTCTGAATGCTCGATAAAATTAAAGGTCTTAAATCTATAACAGAACTGTAAGAAAAGCAGAAAGTCATCATTCATTTTTGTCATAGTCTTTGATTTACCTCTTTGTTCAGCAATGGTAACTTATTTCTAATAGTGGAAATAACAGTACACAGAAAGCTTCCACTTGCAGAAAGCTGTGCTCTGTCCCTGTCTCAGAAGCCCCACCTGTGCACATAAATCTTGCTGAAACATGTGGCATTGCAGTCACAATTTTGACATCTGTACCTAACCCTGGACGGGAGCTTCCCACATCAAATATGGTGCAGCTTCTGAAAACTCTTCAGTCCTTCACATGACAGTAGGAAAACCAGATCACAAAACCAACACGGACAACATTCACAACAAAGCCAGGTAAAAGCAGTGCCACAAAAGAAGGTATGGGAACTCGAAACAGGACCTCAGCAAGAAGAATCAGAAAGGGAGTATTTGGCAGATACGGTAAGAAAACACCAACACTGCTAGGGTGACACTGGTGGGTCTGCGCCTGAGCTGCCAGGGAAACACCCTTGGGAGAGGCCCCATCTGAAGAGAGAAGAGAATACACGAGAGGCGAACAGCAGCATGGCCAGAGAACAAGGAAAGCATGGTACACAGGCCCGTGGGCAGCAGGGGGCTCAGGCCACTCCCGGGCGAGTGACCACAGGGAGCCCCCTCTAGAACTCAAAGAGCTATCACACATTAATCCCCTGTGAACTCTCGAAACTGACTTCCAGGGCTCCATTCCAGATAAGGTCCTGCACTGAGATAAGATACTTGGAGCAGAATGAAAAGAATGAATGAAAAGAGAACATTAAGTACAGTGGGAAAACGGAAAAATAAGGTACATGTGAAAGTAGGAGCAAACAGAGTCAGAAATTTCAGAAAGCAAGAAGCCAAATTTCCTACACACACATTCTGTAAAGTTAGAAAACTTATTAAAAAGTCTGCTTTCTTTAACCCAAAAAAACAATGTTACATGAAAATAAGAAAAATATATTAAGATCAAATACCATTTACAAAGTTGATATTAAAAACAAATTATAAAGAGAATACTAATATACCTACAAACAGTAAATGTTTACAAGCTAAAACAAAACAGAAAAACAAAGAAACACATTTCAAAATAACCTGAAACATGTTAAGACAACACAACATACTAGCCACTGAAGAGTAACACAAAGCAATGATCTCAAAACTGAGGTGACAGAACTAATGAGAAGAATCACACACATAAACGCTGCGGGGCCAGAGAGAAGGCGCCAAGCGCTCTGCCTTGCTCCAGCCACCAGCAACTATGCCCAGCACCACATATTGTCCCCAAGCCCTACCGGAGGGAGTCTCTCAAGGCAGAACCAGAAGCACGCCCAGAGCACAGCAAAGTGTGGCCCCAAAAACAAAACAAAAAAAATCCAAAACAGAGGCCCTGCAGGAGACCTGGGTTCCCCAATATAGTAAAAACCAAGAACAAAGGAAACTGGGCGGGGTTAGGGAAGCGGCCACTCCCGGCACTTGGCCACCTGGGTCCTCTGAGCCCTGCAGGGAGGTGCATCAACATCTGCCAAAGGCAGCCCTGCAGCTGCCAAACGTCAACCCAAAAAGGGGAGGAAGATGGTTTTAATAAAGGGAAGCAGAGGGGCCAGAGAGCAGAGCGGGTGGGGCCCTGCATGGGATTTGATCCCGGACTCCCGGAAGGTCCCCGAGCTCACCAGGAGTGACTCCCTGAGCACAGAGCCAGGAGTCAGCCCTGAACACAGCTGGGTGTGGCGCCAAAATTAATAAGCGAATAAATAAAACAGAAAAAGTAAAAAAGACCCCTCAAGATTATTTTTATTTAATAAATTATTTGAAGCACAAAACAGTAATTTAATAGTACCAGAAAATGGATTTAAAGTTTAAAATTGTAATTAAAAGAAATTAAAATGACAATATAGTAAATATCTACTTAATGTGGGGAGACCACTAGCTTAAAATAACTTAAAAAGGGCAATATTAAAAAACAAACATTAAAAAGAAATCAGACATGGGATATGGCTCAAAAGAACACAAATTTCACATGTAAGAGGCCCTACGTCTCATCACTGTCACCAAAAAAAGAAAAAACATCCCAGATATAAACTCAACTATATTAGCAATTCTAATCATAAACGGATTATACACTCCAATCAAATGGTAAAAGACTGTGACCCTTAAATCTAAACTATAAACCAAAATAAGCAAAAAAAAAAAAAAAAAATTGTAAGCAGCCGGATGAGACTCGCCCATCACACTAGCCACCATTTCGGATGCTGGGAAACTGCCTCACGACCAGATTAACAGAGCAAAACCAGTTCGAGCCCAGGTCGGCGCGCCGCTATGCGGCTCTGCGGTCCACTAAAATAGTGAAACAGTAATGTCTTTTAATGCACTGCATTCCACGAAGAGCAGGAAAGTTTGGTGGGAAGGAGATATAAAGAGGAAAGAAATGACATACAGAACCTGCCAAGTAGTTGAGGTATGGGAGGGGGAGGGAGGTGGGGACATTGGTGATGGGAGATGGGTTTGGGTGGAGGGATGGGTGTTGGAACACTGTAGAACCAAAACTCTACATGAGCATCTTTCAATTGTATCTCTAAAATGGTGTAATAATATTTTTGGGGGGATAATAAAATTAAAATTTAAAAAAAAAATTGTAATGGTAAGGGTTTGATAGTCTATAGATAAAACAAAACAAATCTAATTATATGCTGCCACAAAAGAACTACTAAAAAGTTACAAGTTTGTTAGAAAAAGTTACAGCAAACTAACAAAGCAATGGAGCGGGTCTGTAAGTCAAAATACACTTAATACAACAAATACTACTTGTGGCAAAAAGAAGGTAGTTACAATAAAGTTCATTTTATTAGGAATCTACAACTATAGACATAGTTTAGGTACCCTTGAAAACAGCCCAAAGCAAATAAAGCAGCCCCTGACTAAATTAGGAGTGGAAAGGATAGCTCAACAGGAAGTATGAGATCACAAAGTTCTTGTCTTGTTATAAAACTGGCTAGAAAACCATCAAACACATACACCTCTGAACGTTATCACCTACCCGAGCTATCACTTACAGAACAGCTCATCCAACAGTAAGTTGATAATAGTAGCATCAATTCACTTTAAAAACCTAAAATATACAAAGCGCATTCTCTGAGCACAGTGGAATTAACTCAACAAGAACAACTAATGCAGAAATTCGGGCCAGGGCAATAGCACAGCAGGTAAGGCTTTTGCCTTGCAAGCGGCCGACCTGGGTTCAATTCCCCAGCATCAATTCCCGGCATCCCATATGGTCCACCGAGTGCAGCCGGGAGTAAATTCTGAGTGTAGAGCCAGGAGTAACCCCTGAGTATTGCCAGGTGTGACCCAAAAAAGAAAAAAAAAAATCCTTCACATGAAGACTCTTAAGTTCTACATTTTCTAAATTTCTTTCAATGAGTTTTCTAGAAAGGAAAGAAATTGTAGGAAACATTTCTAAATGTTTTATGCTAAAGGAAACTGGGGGCACACGGGCAGAAAGATGGTACAATGGGTAGGGCGCTTGCCTTGCACATGGTTCAGCCAGGTTCAATCCCTGGCAACCCATATGGTCTCCCAGGCCCCACCAAGAAAGATTCCTGAATGCAGAACAGGAATAAGCCCTGAGCACTGCTGGGTGTGGCAGGCCAGCGGGGTCATAGGAGGCAAGACACTTGCCTTCCAATGTGGCCGCTCCATCCCCACCACCTGAGCACCACTAAGGGTCAGTCCAGAGCAGTCAGGAACATACCTTAAGCAACACTGAGAGTCGTCCCAAAACAAACCAAAAATGAAAATGTGAAATATGAAACTTGTGGAAAGTTACCTAGCAATACACAGTGAGAATTTATAGGGTTTATCAAGCTTATGCTTATCTTTGGGGAGAGAGGGAGAGAGAGAAAAAGACAGGTCTCAAAATCAACAACCTAAAACTGACCCAGGTTCAATCCTTGGCACCTCGTATGGGCCCCCAAGCAGGAGTGAATGTTGGGCACAGAGCCACAAGTAAGCCTGAGTACTGCTGGGTATAGCCCAAGAGAGAAAACGGGGAAGGGGGAGGGGGCTGAACCCAAAGCTACCACGAAAACTAAGACCTCAGAGAAGAAATTGAAAGAACATAAACAAAAATAATCTCATAGAGATGTTTGGTGGGTCCGCAGATGCGCCTGAGCAGCAGCACACACTTTCTTTGTAGGTCTAACCCCCACCATACACTCACAAACACACACTATATCAGAATATTACTAAATGTCAAACAGAAATCAGAATGGAAAAAGACAATAAATAAATAGGAAACCTCAAGAGGGGTCCAACAGCACAGAAGACCAAGCGGGGAGCCCGGGGAGCACAGCGGGTGGGGCCCATGTCGTGCATGCAGCCAACCCCAGTTTAATCACTGTATCACAGTCACTGTCATCATCGATTTGCTCCAGCGGGCACATTCTCCTGAAGGTCAATAACTGAGGCTATTTGGCTCGATTCAAGGAGCCATCCCCGCCACACTCTGCCGGCTCTTGCACAGACAGTAATAGTAATGGAGGTCAGGTGGTTGCTGATGGTCAGTCCTTATCTGCTTTCACTTCTGAATGCCTGGGGATAATTTCATAGTATGCTCTTGATTCTGCTACCTACTTTTCACCTGCTTGTTGTGATTATTATGAGAGCAAAAACACTTTAGCAAAATCAGTAGTCACATCCTAACATCTTTTCTCAAAGGCAAATTTGAAGTTCCAATATAGATGCTAGTATTTATATATTCGCCATACACTTATTTTTTTTTTTTTTTTGCTTTTTTGGGTCACACCCGGCGATGCTCAGGGGTTACTCCTGGCTCTGCACTCAGGAATCACTCCTGGCGGTGCTCGGGGGACTATATGGGATGACGGGGATCGAACCCGGCCAGCATAGGCCGGCTGCATGCAAGGCAAATGCCCTACCCAATGGACTATTGCTCCGGCCCCATACACTTATTCTTTTGATACCTACTTCTAGTTGTTTTTAAACCACCATGATGCAAGTCATTTCGTTCATGTTTGAAAATAAAGCCAAAAAATTCCAACTTCATGATGACAAAGTTTATTTTAACTAGATTCTTTAAATCACTCCTGGTTTGTAATACTTAATGCTTCCTTGGGCTGGGGAGAGAGTACATGAGTGAAGGTGCTTGCAGTGTATGGAACCAACCCCATCTCGATCCCAGACACTGTATAAGGTCCTGAGCACCACAGGAGGGATTCCTGAGCAGAGTCATGGGTAAGCCCTGAGCACAGAAAGGTGTGGCCTAAGCCCCCTTCCTCAAAATAAATAAATTCTTCCTTATTCACAGTTCAGATATCTTACAAATGTTTACACTGGAAAAACTCCTTCCATTATCTAACATCCTCTGTTTTTCCACTAGGAAACCAAAATCATTGAAAAACAAGAATGAAAACATAAAAAAGATCTTTAAAATGTTGGTAATGATATGAGTAGAAATTCCATTTTTACATTCTGTACCTTTTCAGTGAATATTGGGGGTACATCGCACATGCACACCTGGCTTTCTCCTGTCCAGGAGTCAGCGAACTACTGCCCACTGGCTCCGCATCTGTTTCATGGCAACGCTCATTCCGTGCCCTAAGCTTTTATACAGCTACTTCCACATCAGCCAGGCTAGGTACTCCAACAGAAAAGACAATGGCCCACAATCTCGAAAACATTTACTTCTACTCCTTTCTAGTAAAAGCAAGCTGACCCCTGCCTGGGTGTAGACAATTATCAAAAATGCCTCCACAAATAGGACCTGGGAGCAGTGATTCTGACCAAGACGGACCTTCGTTGTCCTGGATGTTAGGGCCTGGCAGCTGCTGAAACTCTCCGCGCCTGGGAGACTAAGGTGATAGTAGCTCCCGACCTAGGTGCTCAGCAAAATCCCCTAGATGTTTTCCAAACACCCTGGCAGAGAATCTAAGTACAATCCCTAGCACTAAAAAAATCAAACCAGCTCAGAGGAGAGGAGGAGAAAATACAATCCGTTAATTCCAACTGCAAGTAAGACCAATGAAGAAAAGGCATTATGCCATTTTGTTGGCTTGTTTGCTTAAGGAACAAACTGTAAGTCTACTGTTCCTCTCTGACATTTAGCCCAAGCAAGGGTAATGAAGGAAAGACACTACACCATTTTTTTTAAAGGAACAAACTGTAAGTCTAGTATTCTTCCTCTTCAGCATGTAGCCCAAAACACTTTTTCTTAATAAAATCAGACTCTACAGCTTTTCACTCTATCACGCATCATGGGTTTACCGAGGGGTCAGGAATGTATTTCTAAGGCCGGGGATGGGGCTCAGCAGCTGAATACTTGCCCTGCATGTGTGAGGTCCTGAGGTCCCAACACTGGCACCACAAATAATACCGTTATAAATCAATCTTACCGATTTGTTCCATCCAAATTTGATTTGTGGATGAAATTAAGTTTTGCATCTGCCCAATAAAGCTTCCGTTCCTCATAATCCAAAGTCAATCCATTTGGCCAGTAAATTTCAGTGTTTATTATAATGTAGCGACTCGAACCATCCATTCCAGCACGTTCTATCTTTGGCACTTCTCCCCAGTCGGTCCAGTACATGAACCTAGAAGCAGGTTAACAAATATTTTTTAATTAATACTATTTTCAAAAGCTCTCAGAAGCACTAACACCCCTAGAAACTTACCAAAGTTTTAATAATCTATCTTTTGCCAGTCCCATGGCAATTAAAGATATAAAAACCACAGAGTTCACATTTCTTGGAGAAAAAGTATGAATAGTAGATCAATCCCCATAGGTTTCTGGTTACTAGGAAGAAATGGCAACTTTAATGAAGGGGCGCAGATAAAAGGCGCGTGACTGAGCACAGGCCAGCACCTGTGAGGCCCTAGACCTAATGCCCAGTTCTGCTCTCCCTCACCCCAGGGCTGCCAGCTGCGATACTGGTGGCCCCCAGTCCTGCCAGGGCTTAGTACCAACAAGCCAAGACGCATTGTAAGTGGGCTCCAAAACAAATTTTAAAACTATGATATTTCAGGGGCTGGAGCGATAGCCCAGCGGGTAGGGCGTTTACCTTGCACGTGGTCAGCCAATGCCGGATTCGATCCCCGGCATCCCATATGGTCCCCCAAGCACCGCCAGGAGAAACCCCTGAGCAATGCCGGGTGTGACCCAAAAAAGCAAAAAAAGCAAAAAAAAAAAAAAAACTATGTTATTTCAGAACCAATGTGATAATGCACTGGGCAGGATGATGCTGAGTACGCAATCAACCTGGGTAGGAGGGCTGGAGTGACCGCACAGCGGGAGGGGCATTTGCCCTGCAGGCAGCCCAGGTTCAATCCCCGGCATCCCATATGGTCCCCCAAGCACTGCCAGGGTAATTCCTGAGTGCAGAGCCAGGAGTAACCCCTGAGCACAGCCAGGAGTTAAGTCCTAATTCTGCTGGGTGTAGCCCTAAAACTGAAAGCTATATTATTTGGCTGAAAGGAACAAATGGAAACCATAGCACTACAAAAAGCAAGGAGGACCAGAAATGTTAAATATATAGTCTAGTCGAAAAGATCTATTCATTATTTCTGAGTTACTCCCTTAGCATCTGAGACAGGCAGGACTAGTCCAAACAATTACTATGGCACAGTATTTAACGGTTTTCTAACATACAAAAAATATAACATGATAACAATAGCAAAACAAAGCAAGAAAGAAGTAATAATGCATCGGTTTTTATATTTTGCTGAAATTAGAGTTTATTAAACTACAAGTTTGGGGCCGGAGAGATAGCCCAGCGGGTAGGGCGTTTGCCTTGCACGGCCGGCCTCCGGCGACCCGGGTTCGATCCCCGGCATCCCATATGGCCCCCGAGCACTGCCAGGAGTAATTTCTGAGTGCAGAGCCAGGAGAAACCCCTGAGCATCGCCGGGTGTGACCCAAAAAGCAAAAAATAAATAAATAAATAAATAAATAAATAATAAAATAAACTACAAGTTCATTTTGATCACTTGATCACTTGATCACTTGATCACTTGAATCCCGTTATTCATCGATTTGCTCGAGCGGGCGCCAGTAACATTTCCATTGGACCCTATCACGTGCCAATGTAGCCCAATGGCATCTGGTTGATTCAGGAATATGAAGAGCCTCAAACCGTTCCTTCAGGGTCTTAACAAGGAAGTCTGACCATCTTGTAGGTGGGCGGCCACGTGATCTTTTGACATCCCGTGGGATCCAGTCAGTAATGGCTCTAGTCCAGCGGTTGTCTCCAAATCGCATTACATGTCAGCCCATCTGATTTTTCGATGCCTTGGCAAACATTTGCCAAGTTCATTTTATTTTTTAAAATTTATAATACATACTACAAAAATATCTCAAACTTTCCTTAGACAATTTTATTGTTTTAATTGTTGTGTCACTAAAGTAACACTGCAGGACTGGAGCGGTAGTACAGCGGGTAGACCTTGCCGTGCTTGAAGCTGATTGGGTTTGGTCCCAGGCGTGCCGGACGGTCTCCAGCGCACCACCAGGAGTAGTTCTTGAGTGCAGAGTCAAGAGCAACCCCTGAACATCACTGAGTGGGGCCCAAAACCCAAAAAAAAAAAAAAAAATAAATAGATAAACAAACAAGCAAATAAATGGTGAAGTGGCACAGCATTATTTAAGCTTCAGATGTGAATCAATAAAATTAACACTTGCCTCCCCCTTCATCTCCAACTTAAGAACACCCCACACCCTGTCAAAATAGATCAGAAATCCTGGCTTACGCAAGGGAACCAGCTCACAGGACTGGAGCATAGGGCCTGAGTTCACCCCCCCATCAAAGTATGTTCCCTGAGCATGACGAGATGTGTCCTGAAAGCCCACAAGGATTGCTGATAACTATGCTCGGGCGCTGCCGGCGTCCATACTATTGCTGGGGCGCCATCCCCTATAAAGTCTTCATTGAAAGATTTCAGTAAAGAAGTTATATTGCACAAGAAAACATCTGCTTAATTAAAAAATGAAATGAAAGTACATAAATTGAAGCAAAGCAAAAACTGAAAAAGACGGGCAACAAATAGTAAAATGACAGCTAAAACTATACATTAAATCATAAACGGATTTAAGAATTTCAACCAAAAATGAAATATAAGAAGAGTATGCAGATACTTAGGAAGAATTTAGTAAGGGAATAAGAATGCTCCCTATGCCTCTGGATTGAAATATTTTAATAAAAGGCAAGTATTTATATTATATATCAAAATAAATATATAGCTATTAAACTGTTCGACCACATGCCACCTAGTGGTACAGACACTTTATACACCCTCAGTAACAATTGTCTTTTTATTTTAACTGTTCTATGGTAAGTTGCACAATCCATAAACACAAGTCCTTAAAGTGAAAATGCTAAGCTTATATAATAGTGTTATATGATTAGACGCCATTGGCATAGTTTGAAAAACTGGGTGGGTCTACATCAAATTATGAAAGTTTTTATATGACAAAGAAATTCAAACTTTAAAAAAAAATACCCTACCAAATGGAAGAAAATATTCGCCTGCAACACCTCAAATAAAGGGTTCACACCCAAGATAAACGAAGCACCCACAAAGCATCACAAAAACAAGACCCACTACAAAGCCTATCAGTGTAACTAGCCAATGAATTAGTAAGCGCGACTAAGAGAGCTTTAGCACTGGAGTATTTCTATGTCACTTCTGTCAAAGCCGACAAACAACTACTCTTACAACCCGGAGAAACACGGGCCAGACTGGATCAGCACAGGTCAGCGCAGTGCCTCTGAAAACTTCCAAACCTTTCGTCTGAGAAACGCAGCTCAGGCAAGTGCTGACAGAAGCATTCAGATTCATAACACACTTAACTGCAAATTAACTTTCAGTCACTGCATACTCAGAACCCTTTTACTGTGACCAAAATTTTTGTGACCCCCCCACATTGTTTTAAGTCCCATCTGGGGTCACAATCCACAATTGAAGAAGTTAGGGCTTACAACTCATTACAAATTTAATATAAAAGGGGACAAGAAACAGGAAGTGGAAAAACAGTATTGACAAGTTACCAATACATTATTCAAACACTTTACATGTATTGCTTACCTATCAGAAGCTAAGCATCACTTCTGACTTAGGGTAAACAAAAATAAATAGACTAAACTATTTTCCTGGGGCTGGAGCGATAGCACAGCAGATAGGGCATTTGCCTTGCATGCGGCCGACCTGAGTTCAATTCCCGGCATCCCATATGGTCCCCTGAGCAGTGCCAGGAGTAAATCCTGAGTGCAGAGCCAGGAGTAACCCCTGAGCATTGCCAGGTGTGACCCAAAAAACAAAAAATAAAAGGAATAAACTATTTTCCTTATGAGCATTAAAGCTAGGCAGTAATTCCTGAATGTATCGAAAGATTTATGAACAAGGTGCTATAGGAGCCCACTGAAGTAACACCAATCAAATGAGTGTGTGTAAGAGGTGAATGAAAGAGACCAAGAGGAATTAATATTTCCACCAGAGCAGCTGCACCTGCTCTAGGGTAACCATTAGAGAAACCATATCCTTAAACTATACAAGTAAAACTTCGTTTTAATAAACGCCCCTTTTCTTCCACTGTGCTCCAGTCCCAACAAGCCGCCTGCTTTGTCCTGCACGTGAAGTGGCACCAGTCTGCCGTCCAGCGTCCCAACTGACTGAAAGCTATTACCTACTTCCAGGCTTCGTCCCCCAGGCCAACAACAGCTAGACTGCAAAAACCAAACTGAAATAGGCTCCACTCCTTCCAGCTGTTCCCATAAAATTAAATACTCTCTCCTCAGTGCTCAGCTATGCTTATTTCCATGGCACTACCTGTATTCCCTTTAATTCAAAGCCAGTTGTTTTGGTTTGTGCTTTTTGGGTCACACCCGGCGATGCTCAGGGTTACTCCTGGTTCTGCACTAAGGTGTTACTCCTGGAGGTAACATATGGGATGCTGGGGATCGAACCCAGGTCCACCGTGTGCAAAGCAAATACCTTCCCCGCAGTACTATCACTCCGGCCCCTCAAAACTATTTTATACCTATTAAACCTTTAAGATTAGAGCAGCCCTGGAGCGACCAGGCATAGCATGTGGGCCTTGGACGCGCCTGGGGAAGCTGGAACTCCGCTTTCCCGAGCTGAGCTGACCATGGGGCTCCCGGGAGGACAGATGGGTTTTGGGAGTGGGCCCATCACCATTGGGGGTCCAGGAAGCAGCCGGATGAGACTCGCCCACCACACTAGCCACCACCTTCGCTGTCTGGACGCTGGGATACTACCTCATGACCAAAATAACAGAGCAAAACCAGTTTGAGCCCAGGTCATGCGGCCACTTGCAGCTGCGCTGATCCATCAAAATAGTGGAAAAAGTAATGTCCTTTAATCCACTGTATTCCACAATGTGCAGGAAAGTTTGGCGGGAGGGAGAGATAGAGAGGAAAGACATACAGAACCCGCCAAGTAGTTGAGGTGTGGGAGGGGGAGGGAGGTGGGGACATTGGTGATGGGAGATGGGTTCGGGTGGAGGGATGGGTGTTGGAACACTGTAGAAACAAAACTCTACATGAGCATCTTGCAATTGTATGTCTAAAATGGTGTAATAAAATTTGGGGAAAAAATAAAAATAAAATAAACCTTTAAGATTAGTCTCAACATTTTACAACTAGGTTACCTCACAGAACAAACATACTACCATAATCCACTGCGCAAACCAAGCTTTCACTTCTTAAAGGTAAATTTACGCTTTAAGGCAAAATTCCCGGGGCTGGAGCGAAAGCCCAGAGGGTAGGGCATTTGCCTTGCACGCAGCCGGCCTGGGTTCCGGCCTGGGTTCGATCCTCGGCATCCCATATGATCCCCGAGCACCGCCAGGAGTAATTCCTGAGTGCAGAGCCAGGAGTAACCCCTGAGCATCGCGGGTGTGACCCAAAAAAAGCAAAAAAAAAAGAAAAAAGAAAAAAAAAAGAAAAGAAAAAAAATTAAGGTAAAATTCCGTGTCGTATTTGATATGCCAAATACCAGTAACAATTATAGTCCTCATTCCCATGACCTGATGGAAGTGTTTGAGGCTCTTTATGTTCCTGGAGCAAGCAGGTGCCCTTGGGCTCTACTAGCATGAGACAGGTCATATGGAGATGTTACTAGTACCCTCTCAAGCAAATCGATGAACGGGAAGACAGTGAAAGCAGTGACAGTGAAGGTAAAATTGCTTCCGTTTTCTCTAAGATTTCAATTCCCTGTGACATCACAGACTCTCTGGTATCGGTAAAGAGGACAGGACTGCCTTGCCCAAGTATTCTCAGTTTCGCTCTCCAGTTCCTTTCCCTGTTTTACTGAATTCTGCCCTGATGATACAGGGCCAAACGCTAAAGAATCTGTCACACCTCGTAATGACGAGGTGTTAGTCTTTTTACAGAAAGTGTGTTTTATGAGAATGGGGTAGAAAACTACATCATTTGCAAGGGTGAAGGAGATTTTTCCTCTCCTTTTATATGTATTATCATACCTCATTCATTCTTTCAGAATGATAAAGGTGAAAAAAAGATTCAGGGGCTGGAGTGATAGCCCAGCTACGGGTAGGGCGTTTGCCTTGGGTTCGATCCCCGGCAACCCATATGGTCCCCTGAGCACCGCCAGGAGCAATTCCTGAGCACCGCCAGGAGCAATTCCTGAGTGCAGAGCCAGTGCACAGCATTGCCGGGTGTGACCCAAAAGGCAAAAAAAAAGAAAAGAAAAGAAAAAAGATTCAAATTATGCCAAGAGTTACCTACAAATCCTCTTAAACATTCATTCACAAAATGGTTCACAGTGAATCCTTGAAAATTAGGGACTAAAATCCTTTGAAAATGGGAGACTAGCCACCATTTTACCTCGATTTTCCTGTATTTCAATAATCATAGGAAGAAGAATCACATCCTAAGAAACTGCAAACACTAGGTCATTGCTTTCTGATCTTTCCTCATATCTGGGACAGGGTCAGATCTGAGTCTGTCAATCAGAAAATAAAGGGGAAGGAGGAAGTCAAAAGCAGCAGCAGTAACAGCAAAAGCCAGATGTAACCCAACTAAGCAACATTTCAGGGCGAACCTCAATAACAATGGCTAGTCTGATCCAGTTTTGATTCATCTGTCCTTTCTCAATGCAGTTTACAAGGGAGCAGGGGTCGCGCAGGCGATTCTACTGCTTTCTGTGAGCATGAGTGAGAAAGCAAGGAAGTGGTGAACATGCCCTAGCAGAGGCGCCTTCAGTGAACCAGGACTGCTCTGCTTTCTACCACTGGTCCTGGCAGCAAAGCTGTTACTTTCAAAACAGAAAAGCAAAGAGAAAATTTAAGAATGAAGAAAAAATTAACTACTCATGAAACAAGGCTAGGCTCAGTGGTAGAGCACCTGCCTCACACAGCATGAAGAGTCAATCCCAGTCCCCAAGCCACAAAACCTTCAGGACTACAAATCACATAAAAGCCTAGTAAGGACACCAGATGGAATAGAAAAGGGAGTATTTGCAGCAATGATGGCTCTGACTTTCCCAAAACATGATTGTCATATACCATACAAAACCCAAGAAACTCAGAACACCGAGGAGCATTAAAAATCCACAAAATCCATGTCTAGGCATTTTGTAACCAAACTGCAGAAAATCACAAAGAAATATAGCTTTTTAAAAATGGAAATGAATTCATCAATAACTTGCCACGTAAGTGTTAAACGGTCAATACAATCAGTGCCAGCTGAGGGAGCAGGCATGGGGGTTGGGTCGGTGGGAAATGAGGGTCTTTGGTGGTGGGAACACACTGGTGGTGGGAGTGGTGTTGAAGTATGAATCTATCAACAGTATTATGAAAACCTTTCTACTTTGTAAATCACGGTGTTTCAATAAAAAAGGGAAAAGAAAAAAACAAAAAATGTCTTAAGACTTTGAACACCGTGATTTACAAAGTACAAAGTTTTTCAGAATACAGTTGTTAGATTCATCATTCAAGACCAATCCCACTACCAGTGTGCCCCCCACCACCAGAGACCCTCATTTCCCACCCCCATCCCCATGCCTGCTCCCTTAGCCGGCACTAATTATAGTGACCATTACAGCCCATATAAGGGAATGGTATTGATAAAGCCATGACTTGTTTTCTGGGTTGTTGTGTGCGATTCTGGCCCATTTCTATTCTTGCATTCACTTTGAGTGTCTAGAACATGGTGGGTTTTACTAGTCAACCCAGACCCCCCCCCACCACTACGCCTATGGACAACACTGAATAATCTAGTCTATATTGCCTGTTGAAGCTAATTCTCTAAACACAGTTGATGAATGTATTCTTAGATGAAAATCAACGGAGATTATTAAATCTCCACTGTGCTATTTGAGCCCACTGTATAGGAAATTGTCGGTATGTTCCCAAAGACCACACATCGTGCCCACACACTTGTGATTATATGCAGAAATATAGCCTTTTAAAAAATGATTAACTTACATAGACAGGAAAAGACAAGAATCATAAATGACTTCTCAGACAGCATTCAACCAAATGACTGGATGGAATACTGTCAGAGAATGCTTCAGGTGAGGACACGTTTGAGAACATGGTAGAAATGGACCTACTTAGGCTATATGGTAGTTACCTGAAACCACCATCAGATACACAATTATTAACAGAAATGTCATTAAGCAATGCATGACGGTTCTGGTGCCCAGGTGCACTCCTAGCAGTGCTCAGAGACCATGCAGGGCAGGAGCAATCCTGGGGACCCCACATACAAAGTGTGCATTTCAACCCTCTGAGCTATCTCCCAATTCCTTGGCTTTTTGCTATTCTTAACCAACATAACAGAAGTTTGTTCAAAACAGCAATGCTGTTTAATGACCAAAGTTTATATGTAAGTAAAATGAATCAAAGCAATAATCAGGGGACAAAAGGCAGGAATTAGGAAAATTCTGGGCCATTCAAACGTACTGTGAATCTGAAATGGAAAACTTCTTTTGCTTCAGTTTGATATTCTATAAATCTAGGCACTTGCTTTGGTTTGTTCTGGGGCAACACCCAGCTCAGGGGCTCAGGGCTTACTCCCACCCTAAAACCCAGTTTCATTCCTAGTTGACTTTGACACACCGTCCTTTCAGGAGCACAGAAAAACTTAGCCAATGTGTCCTAAGAGGCAGGAACACCCTAATCCAAGGAAATGCTCTGCCCAGAAGATACCTATGAGTATAACGTGAAGACTCGAACAGAAGCTGAGCTCAGCTGGGTATTCCATATTGCCAATCCAAACTCTTCATTCAACATGAGGGGAGATGAATATTCCTGGAGTAGGTGATGTAATCATCCACGGGGATTTATCCTCCACAATCAGACAAAGCGGAAAGCAGGGCAATAGTTCAACGGCAGCAGCACATGTGTGGCAAGCACAGGCCTGCATTCTATCCCCGGCAAATCACAGCCTCCGGAGCACTACTCATGTACCCTGGTGGCCCACACAACTGGAAGAGGGGCAGCAAAACAAACACAAATGGAATCACACAAAGTATTCTATGGGTCCAAAGAAGATACAAAATGCCCATTATATCTTTTGTGTCAAAACTGGTTGAGGGCCAGTTAAGAGCGGGGGGAGAGCCAGCACAAAGTGAGTTGAGTATGTTAACATGGCCTAATGATTACCAACTCGCATCCTTTCATCCATAGGACAGTGCACCAATGCAGGACTAGATAGCATGTTCATGCACCCTCTACAGGTATGCTCCAGACAGGGTACAAACACATGTGTACTTTTCGTTTAAAGGTTAGAATGAAAAGCATCATATTGCTTGCAGAATAAAATTTCAAGATGCAAAAAAACATTTTCCAAGAAAAAACATTCTCAAGGTTCTCTGCCTGGGGCAGACAGGCAGCATGAGAAGTATGATCGCCTACTGCCGAGTGTCAATCCTCTCTGAGCACAGGGCAAGGTGTAGCCCCAGAGCACTGCCAGGTAGGCTCTCCCCCCCCCTAATAAAAATACTTTTTTCAATGAAGAGTATTTCACAATGAAGCTAAAAATTCCCCTTAAGCCTAAAACTTAGACTGAGGTCACCTCCTTTAACTACAACTTCATTTTATTCTGAGCTCTTGCCAAAATCAGAAAAAAGACCATTGAAGTGCACATATTAAGGAGCAGGCTGGTTTGCTTTAGTTGTCAGTTCTCACTGGTAAAGTTAACCTAGTTTAGAAAACAATGGTCTCTGGGGTCGGAGGACAGCACAGTGAGTAGGGCGTTTGCCTTGCACATGGCAGACCCAGGTTTGATCCCTAAGTATCCTATATGGTCCCCTGAGCACCACCAGGAGTAATTCCTTAGTGCAGAGCCAAGAGTAACCAAGCACCGCCAGGTGTGACCCAAAAAGAAAAATAAAAAGAAAAGAAAAAAGAAAACAATGGTCCCTAAAAGCACTTAATTTAACCTTTTTAATTCAACTGCCTCTGTAACACATCATTCCAAAATGTTTTCAGGGGCGGAGCGATAGCCCAGCGGGTAGGGCGTTTGCCTTGCCTGCCGGCCTCTGCCGCCCGGGTTCAATCCCGGCATCCCATATGGTCCCCGAGCACCGCCAGGAGTAATTCCTGAGTGCAGAGCCAGAGAGTAACCCCTGAGCATCGCCGGGTGTGACCCAAAAAAAAAAGCAAAAAAAAAAAAAAAAAAAAACAAAATGTTTTCAAACTCAGCATCAAGGGCTGCAGGACAGGGTTGAAGGCGCAAGCCTGGCATACAGCCAACCCCAGCTTAAAGCGGGCATCCCATTTGGTCCCCAAGCACCACCAGGAGCGATCCCTGCACACGGTCAGGTGCAGCTCCTAAGCACAACTGAGTTTAAGCCAGAAGTGAAGAAAGAAAAAAATGGCCAGAGCACGGCTGGAGATGAAGACAGCGCAACAAGGCTGAGGCAAACTTGGCGTGCAGGAGGGCGGAATCCTATTCCCTTCTATGTCCAGTACCCCACGGATCTTTCAATACCACCAGGAGCAACCTGTGACTCTGAGCACAGACTCAAGGTTATGAAACCATGCCTGTCAAACCATGGCCACCAAATACCACCAGGTATGGCCCCAAAAACCATGCCTGATTCACAGTTCGTAGATGGCTCAAAGGGCTTGAATCTATCTATGTGAGAGGCCCAGGTTCAAGCCCAGCACCGAGTGTTACTCTAGCATGCCCAGAGTAACCCCCACCCCAGGAGTGGCCCCTGAGCTCCACCTCCTTTGGCCTTACACCAAAACAAGTATAAAATTAAAAGCCAAATTTCAGTATGGCTTGGGGCACTCTACAATTTGATAAATATCTATCTCCACAGAATTTCAAAACTCAAGTAAAAGGCTCATCTAGGAGATATCTCTCTTCAACAACAATTACTGAATCTCCAATTATGTAGTTTATTTGACCTCCAATTTGTTTTGGCTTTGAACCGAGAAAATACCAACTTATTTACTTGATATTGAAGAATTAAGCAGTTATAGCTCCACTGTGCGATAATATGAACATCTGTTATTCATCAAAAATCATGAAAACCACAACCATGTTGTTAAATGCTGTTCAGTAGTTTCTATACAAATATGATTTTGCTGTTGCATCTGACCTCGTATCCATTTGCAACTTTCTCTGGAAAGTACATTTTAAATTGGAGTGAGGGGGAAAAAAAGAATCCGCTTTAGTTAGAAAAAAATTAAGCAGGGACCAGAGCAATAGCACAGTGAGTAGGGCATTTGCCTTGCACACGGCTGACTCAGATTCAATCCCCGCATCCCATATGGTCCCCTGAGCACCACAAGGAATTTTTCCTGAGTGCAGAGCCAGGAGTAACTCCTGAGGGTGTGGCAAAATTAAAAAAAAAGAATTTAAGCATTATTTAAATGACATTTCAAGATGTCAAAATTTCTAGTGTCAGTAAAAAGTAAAAAATACCTCAATAATCAGAGTAAATTTCTTATGCCAGGAAGGTAAAATAGCAACCTATAATTCAGAATAGGTATCAATCACATTATAGACAAAGTCAGTACATGGTATAATGTTACAAAAAAATGTTATTTCAACATTAGACAAGAATAATTTTCCACACAGACACAAGTCTACTATGTATATACTCAAAGTGAATCCAGTTTCCACTAACAAAAATGCTCAGCAATTTTCCATTTCAATAGTTAAACTGAAAGAATAAACTTCTACCCTTTTATAAGCTGTTATGATATACAAAAAGCGACTAAATAACAACATTAAAATAGGGGGCAGATGGGGTCAAGTAACAGTACATAAGCTTGAGCACTTGCCTTGCATGTGGCCAACCCAATCCCCAACATCCCATATGTCCCCTCAGGCCACCAGGGGTGATCCTTGAGCACAGAGCTAAGAGTAAGCCCTGAGACCTGACAGGTGTTGTGGCCACCCCATCTACAAAAAATGAAATAAAAATAAAAATGTATCCCTATCTGCACTAATCATTCTTGATCCTTGGAGCTACTTATAAATCCTACCTATAAGTAAAAGTCATTAAAACACATCTTAGGAAGTATAAATACTGCCCAAAATCATGAACATGCACCCCAACAATTTTTTTTCATTAAAAAAAAAAAAGAATCTCTAGTTCTGGTTTCAAAATAAAAACAATTAAAAATACCTTTTACAGCTGCCCTGGGGCCACCAGTCATAGCATGAAGAGCCTCACAAGCAGCTGGGGAGGCTGGAACTCGGCTCGCCCCAGGACCAGCTGACTATGGGGCCCCCGGGAGGACAGATGGGTTTTGGGAGTGGGCCCATCACCTCTGGGGGTCCCGGAAGCAGCCGGATGAGACTCGCCCACACTAGCCACCACCTTCACTGTCCGGACGCTAGGATACTACCCCACGACCAGATTAACAGAGCAAAACCAGTTCGAGCCTAGGTAGGCGGCCCCCAGAAGCAGGAATCACTGGGAATTAGTCAGATGGAGTCAGGGGTCGCCCTTCCCCCTCCATTTTGTTGAGCCTGGTGGCCCCGCCCAGGAGCTGCCCTGGGGCCACCAGCCATAGCATGAAGAGAGCCTCACAAGTGGCTAGGGAAGCTGGAACTCGGCCGCCCCAGGCCCAGCTGACCATGGGGGGCTCCCAGGAGGACAGGTGGGTTTGGGGGAGGGCCCATCACCTCTGGGTGATCCCAGAAGCAGCCGGATGAGACTCACCCACCACACTAGCCACCACCTTTGCTGTCTGGACGCTGGGATACTACCTCACAACCAGATTAAGAGAGCAAAACCAGTTCGAGCCCAGGTCGCCGGCCGCGGCCTGCACGGTCCATTAAAACAGTGGAAACAGTAATGTCCTTTAATCCACTGCATTCCACAATGTGCGGGAAAGTTTGGTGGAGGGAGAGATAGAGAGGAGAGAAAAGACATACAGAACCCGCCAAGTAGTTGAGGTGTGGGAGGGGGAGGGGGGGGAACATTGGTGATGGGAGATGGGTTTGGGTGGAGGGATGGGTGTTGGAACACTGTAGAAACAAAAACTCTACATGAGCATCTTGCAAATGTATGTCTAAAATGGTGCAATAAAATTTGAGAAAAGAAAAAAAAAATACCTTTCACAAACCTATACTAAGCACCGTTAGTCTTGCCAGTGCTTCAGTGATGCTTTAAGAGTCATGCAGTGTCAGGGAGCAAACCCCCAGCCTCTTACATGCAAAATTGCATCCAGTCCATGGATGGTCTCTCCAGTACCTTTTTATTTGATTTAAAAATTGCTACGGTTAACTGTACCCCCACCCCCAGAACCAAAGAGTTGAATCCTAACCCCCCAAAAACGGTAATCTAGGAGGTGAAGGTCTACAGAAGTTCTTAGTCATGCATGGAGCCATCACAAACGGTGCCAGTGCCCTGACAGATGCAGCTCTCGTGAGGGCCCAGAGCAATACGGCAGGTAGGCCATTTGTCTTGTATGCAACCAATTAGGGTTCAATCCCCAGCACCACACATGGTCCTGTGGGCCCACCAGGAATGATCCCTGAGTGCAAAACCAGGAATAAGCCCTGAGTACAACTGTGGTCCCAAAACCAACAACAACAACAACAATAATAATAAAATAAGCTCTAACGAGACCCACAGACCCTCCGCCATGCAATAACACAGCAATGTGCTAGGAGTGTTCTCTACCACAAGGGGACTCTGCTCGCACTCGAATCTTGGGGATCCTGGCCCCCAGAACTGGGAACAATCAATTTCTGTTGCCACAAGATTCTCAGTCTGTATTTTGCTGCAGCAACCCAAATATGCTGAGAAATAGATACTCAAAATTAACAGAAAAGTATCTGCCATAGAGGCAGATGGGGAGGTGTGGGTAGGAGGGAAACTGGGGACACCAGTGGTGGGAAATGCACCAGTGAAGGGTCAATGTTGGGCCTTTTTATGACTGAAACCCAATAATGAACAGCTTTGTAACTGTGTGAATGTGTCTCATGATGATTCAATTAAAATTTTTTATTTAATATTCCTCTTCAAATGTACAGCTGAGAGATCATGAAACGGAAAATTTTAGAGATCCAAAAATGATCAAGGGAAAAAAAAAGCAAGAGATGCTTGATTCTACAGCAACCTTCAGGAGTTTCTGATCTCAGAAACCAAGAGACTTCTGTTCAATGGCAGCGCTGAAAAGGCCTTCACACAGGCAGCTCTGTGCTGGAAATAAGACTCACAAAGCACAGACCCTCAGGGACCAAATGAAGGAGAAAAATTTGTTGCTGGCAGCAGGAGACAAAGAAACTTTTCTTTCTAGGGCTAGATTCTGAAAAGGTGGGAAAAATCACTGAAAGAGTCTAACCACGAAACTATCCCTCACAGAGGTTGAGATTTTGAATTCGCTCCATCTACAAAATACAGGGCCTTCTAAGTCCAAAAACTGAAAAGAAAAAGTGATCTCAGCTCAAAGAAGGTGGTAGAAGGGGTGCACACTTGTAAGACCGCATACGCAGATCTGCACATCACTCTATGAATTATACTTCAACTTAAAAATAAAATAAAATAAAGTGGTATCTGGAAGCACCTCTAGGGTGATGGCAAAAGTAAACAGTCCCTTTTAAAGAGCTAAGTCTCCCATAAAGTCCCTCTCAGGATTCTCAGACACCCTCTGAAGAACAGAGCAGAATTCAAAACTATAAACAAACTATGGAAGCTGCATAAGCAAGAAGTACAGGGGAAAAGAAAAGTAGCATTTAAGATCTCATATATGTGCTTTATTTAAATAAATAAAATACACATAAGAGAATAAAATGCATGAAACAAGGAGAGAAAGAGAGAGAGAGAGAGAGAGAGAGAGGAGAGAGAGAGAGAGCGCTAAGCAAAGACCAGACATGCAATGTCTAGTGAGCACAATCAATTGGG